>CM056727.1:81542716-81719273 GCA_029844215.1 Przewalskia tangutica
ACCATGAAATTTTTCCACAATTTCACCACGCATACTTACACATTCTCGACAAAGATCCCCGCAAAATCTTGTACTAAGATGGCTTACATCTAAGGTCTCAACTGCAATATTCTAAGGTTCATCACTTTCTCACCCCTGCTACCACCTTTTTACCAACTGTGTTTCTAAATCACATTTTAGCACAAGGCTATCCGAACATAACACTAAACACATCATCATAACATAAATACATACAAAACTCTAGAGGGTTAAGGATATACTGAAAATAGCGGCTCAAAGGACCGCTTAAAATCGAACTCCCACCGCGACCTCTACCGGCCCCAGTCTAACATCCCGCTCGGATATGGAAGGTGTAGAACCCGCAATCGCCTAGTAATCAGGCTATCCTACCACACAGTCGGCTCTGATGCCGCTGATGGCCCCGCTGGCCGCAAGAATAACAATCTCCCAAGTCAGACGACACTCTCCCTATGAAGTTTTCCACAACGCCACACCGAGACAAGGGCAACTCTCATCCGCGAGCACTCCTACTCCTCGAAATCAAACCCGGGAGCCCCGACCGCTTCTCGAATATCCCAAAGGTCCCGGCGCCGCGAGACCACTCATCGCGGAGGCGCATAACCGCTCGCCAGCTGGCGCGTCCGCCTCGAAGTCACCAGCGACCTCGCTGCCCGCCTTCGGCGACCGGTCATTCCGCCGATTTATCCGCTTCACATCCAAGTGCATACGCCGACGCGGAAATGTCCATGCCTGATCAAGAGCTACACCCAACAACTCGCCAGTGATCATCGAGCCTCAGAATATATCGGCACTCGATCCTCCATACTAGCTACCAACGCGGGACGACGCCAATGAGTCGAACTCACATCAGACTCCCCAACCGTACGCCTGCTCGCCGCAACACCAAAAATCTGTTCGCTCGAGCCCTCTCATCTGCGAGGCAAGAAATGTGCAAGAAAGGCCTCCGAGAACTCGCCCCATAAAGCGGAAGTGCATGCTCTCCCGGGACAGCTCCTACGATCAAAACCACGATCGCGCAGATCACGCAAACGATGCGAACCTAGGACCACCGACTGCCTCCGATGCCTCGATCACTCTCACGATCCGTCAGAATCGCTTGATGAACTCCTCGCGATCATCCTCGTGCCTCGACCCATAAAACTCGCGCCTACAACTCGGAAAATCCCGTAGCCTCGAACTATCTCGATCTAGGGTGAACCATCGTGCATCGAATCTGGCCCACTTATCCTCAAGTTCGCCACAACCCCGCCATTAATCGCCTCACTTATAACTCATCTCTCGCTTCCGCATCGCGGATCGAGGCTCGTATTGTGGTCTTCGCCACGCTTCTACTCGCAGCCTCCTCGCCGCTTGCCCTTCGGGCCCGGTTGCCTTACGCGAGGCATAATCGTAAAAACGAAGTACGCAGAGGTCCAATCTTATTACATTATAAGGCACGATCTCGTAATGAGAAGAATGAAACCAACCCTAAATGTCCGCAGCCTCGATTATAGATGTGGTGCACAACACACCGATAATCAAGACTTACTAGACACGGTCTCGTAGACACTTTCCGGAGACTAACCGCTCGATACCACTTTTGTCACGACCGCGAATCCGCCCATGATCGTGCCTTGTTATACCGTATTTCCGTATGTACGTAGGGCGTGCGTAGAAAATTTGAACTTGAGAATTAGGCTTGCCGAAATTTATTTGTTCACAACACGGTTAGAGTCGTTCGACTAAACGCTTTCACGCTTTCGTAGGGAAAATTACGGCTATGCCATTACTAATTTTTGGATTTTTCCGAGAGAAACATTTTGGACCAACGGAGGGCGACACTTGGCACCCTCCCATTGGTGGACTTGAAATCGTACATTTGGACGAAATGGACTAACATGACCCGTTTTTTGTGACTTGTGCACAAGTCAAGGAGTTGGTAGGATATTTGTGTGGAGTAAATCTTCACCCTACACTTGCCTTGAACTTGTCTTAATCTTGGCCATTGGTTGGCCACTTCGACCTATAAATACCCTTAGAGATGAAGAGTTCTTCATCCACAAAGTTATCTTCCAAGTCTTGAAAAAAATCCTCTCCTCTCCCTTAGCCTTTCGTCCAACACCTCCCCCCCCCCCTTGAGTGAGTTTGGCCGAGGGCCTACCCCCCCTAGCCTAGCCGAAATCTACCCCCCTCTTGGTAGAAATACTCTCAAAAGTATTGTTATAATGCCCAAATTACCTTAGCCGTATACCTTGTAGTATTCTAAGGTTATACTTATACGAAAAGCCCAGAAATACTATTATACTTCCCTTCCGTCACAAAACCGAAACCCTAAGGAAAATCTCCATGGTTAGTTGGAGTAATAAGTAGAAGTTGGTTAGAACTTCTAAGGGTAGTTTGGAGCGGGTTGGAGCGCACGGAGTTGGAGCTAAACCTTGCTCAGGCGCGACTTTATCTAGGATATTATTGGGCTTACCGAGGTAACTAATCCTAACCCTCTTTTGAATTAGAGAATACTTACTGTAGTAGTATATGAATAAGTATAAATACTTAGAAGAATATCACGTATAGAATTGAACTTGTTATCACAAAGAGAAGGGTTTAAAAGAAGAATAATCAAACGCATTTACATAGATTTGTTTCCAGTGAACTTATATAGCTCACCGTAGGAAGTGCTCGACTATCCGTGAATTGTGAACCCTCTGTTTAGAATGACCTTCGAGTAGTCTTTGATAGATGTCTGCGACTATTATAGGGTGACTCTCTTCATGCGACATATTCAACTTGGCGGTGGTTTTCGAAGGTATGTGATTCTTCCTAAAGCATGATATTTTACAATATATAGTACGGTAGACGTATGTTAAGCGAATAATAACTACGGCAATGTCTTTTGACTTAAGCTGAATAATAAGAAACCTTTTGAAAGAAGAGTAATCTTGCTGTTTTACATGTGATCAGACATGAACGTAGCCTTTTCTCGAGGTAGAATTGCACGTCCGGTTTGGATGATAACCCCCCAGTTGGCTTGGTAGCCCCCCGTTAGAGAGAGATTTACGTCATTGCGGGGAGGTGCCAATTTTCAGAGAATATTCTACGAAGGGATCTAAATATTAATAAGCGCGTGGCCTTATAGGTTGAGTACTACGCGTGGCGATCTACTTGGCTTACGAGTAGAGAGCTGGAAGTACTTAGAGCGTTTTGCTATTAGTCGATACTGCCGCGAGGTATGTGAATCTCTTCCTATCTCTTCTAGCATGATATGTGTGAACTATGTAGTGCGGTAGACGCGTACGTGCTAAATGTATTTGATTGGTTTAAAACATAAAGTGTTATAACGGCTTTATGGGAAGTTGGTTATAAACCTTATGTTGGTAAGAAAATACTTGGTTTTTAAAAGATAAGCGATTTGAACTATAATCGCTTATTATGTGTTAATAAAGAACTTGAAGTATTTCAAAAGATTTTTGAATCATTTGAAAGAAGAAGTAATACTTGGTTTTTGAAAACTTAAGAGTTATACTAGCTTTATGGGAAGCTAGGTAATAACGCTTAAGAATGTTTTCTTGATTTGAAATCGTAATGTGTATCGACAAACCACCGCAGTTAATAAAAGGAAATGTTTTGACAGATTAAGTATTATTAAAACCAAGAGAAACTTCCATCCGCATAAGCTAAGATGAGACAAAATGATATTTCCTAGATCATGGTCACGTAATAAGATTGTTATAAACAAGAATATCCTACTCACATATAAGGCTTATGTTTCTCGAGATAGTTTAAAAGAGAATTATATTCTTAAATGAATAAGACTATGAACTACTAAACCTTTCTAAAGTAAGAAACGTGAACATTTGAAATTAGCAAACTTGGACGCTTGAGAAATAATGTTGTTACTTGATTTTACAAAGAGAAGTGTTTTGCTTTACTTCAAAAGATAATCACTCTAGTTTTCATATACTACGTATTGTGACTTTTGTAAACGTAACATATCTTTTAAAAGATAATGTATGAAGTACTTTGGGAATAGATACTCGATCTTGTTAATCATATAATAGAATGTACCTTGTGTATAATCGATTGTGTTGGTTTGTGATAGCCTTGTAATACCTTCGTTGATTTGATAAGTAATCATATTAGGATGCTACGTGTGTTAGTATTCGTGATGTTTGTGTAAAGCGGGTTTTCTCGATTGTGCTTAGGTTGTTTAAACGATAAACCGTTATGTTGGTATTATACCACTCACCGTGTTTCCGGGGTTAGCGCCCTCCGTCGCGGTAGACTCAGCGATGCAGGACCATGATTCGAGAATACCTCATACGGGTCCTCGGGGCCTGCGGAGCTACGAGTTCCGTGTTAGTGTGCGGCCTTTATGGTCATGCGGTCTGTGGCCATGCGGATCGCGAGTCCGGGGCGATGCCGGAGTAGCTACCTCGATGCGGGGTTATACCTCACGCGCCTATGAGGCGCCTATGCGAGTGCGGGGAGTTCGAGGCTAGACGCGACATTTGATATCATGCGGCGACCGCTTTGATCATGTGACGATTGCACAGATATCATGATACGCTGACCTTATTAGTACCGTAGGTGTTAGTAGACGGCTATGCCTTCGCATTTACCTGCATCGCTTTTATTTGGACACAGGGACTGCTGTTCATGTATTCCTTCGTGCTTTTCATCATTGATCAGCCGGCGGAAGGTATTCCACGCATGATTGATGTTGTGGGCGTGAGACCCATTGTTATATTGAGTGATGACTTGGGCGTGAGTCCCCGACTAGACATGACCGCTATTTATCATGAATCGTAGTTTGGTTATCATACATGTCCCCCGCTTTACTATAGACTACTATGATTTCATTTACGATCTTCATGTTTCATACTTGGTACGTTGATCGACCTTCGCCGAGTTGCGTTCATGCCGCAGTAAAGGTACACCGATCGTTGATCCTCGCTCTTAGGGTCACAGTGCGTTGGGAAAGCTCCGCTTTCCTGAGGCTTATTCGTATAGTCCCGTCGTTGTAGGTATTTACATTCAGGTATGGCGGGGCCCCGCCCCATTGTTGTCGTATCATTTTCTTAAGTGCAGTATGCACAAGTGTGGTTTGTAAAAAGGATTAAACTGCTCATTTGTAAGAGTTGTTATTTATATATGCCGAAAGGCAAGTTTTCCTCGACATCGTTTGTACTTCATTTGTTTCATGTATGTGTATTATGTTCCGATTACTCGATGTTGTATCACTAGGGTGCCCGGTAAGGCACGATCACGGGCCCAGTTCGGTCGTGACAAAAGTGGTATCGAGCGATTAATCCTCGGAAAGTGTCTACAGCCAGTATCGATGAGTCTTGATTATCGGTGTTGTGCACCACACCAATAATCGTGAGGCTATAGGATATTTAGGATTGGTTTCTATTCTTCTCACTCGAGATAGTGCCTTAGAGCGGTGTTGTAAGTTCGACCTCTAACGTATTTCTTTCCGCCCGTTATGCCTCGCGTAGGGCAACCCGCCCAGAGGCAAGGCAGCGGCGGAGTGCGAGTAGAGTACATAGGGTTACGTGGCACAGCCCAATCATCACCGGGTGGTGCTTCATTCGGGATTTTTGCGGCGTCACTAGCCACGCAGAAGTTTAGCACGGCGATTCTCCTCGCGCCATGATATTTGAACCTTCCTGCCCAACACGGAACAGAGAATATAGATTTCACGAGGCTCTACTGGGTATGATCTCCCAGATCAGATAGTTTTATGCGCTAGGTATGGCGGGGCTCCCGCCATAGTTGTATATTTCCTAGAGGTCTGTAGTCATGTTATGCGATGTCGGATGTAATCGCTAAACCATGTTTATATATATATGCCGAAAGGCGATGTTTTCTCACATAAAGCGTGTCTTATTTTATAAATGTTTCATGTCTTGCTTTATATTTCCGATTACTACGATGTATGACTACTTGGGTGCCCGGTAAGGCACGCCACGGCCCTTAACGGGTCGTGACAATTACCGGCACCCTAGTGATACAACATCGAGAAAATCACGAAATAAAACATAATCATGAAATGAGAGATATTATAAATAAACAGCCAACCAAAGCTTGCCTTTCAACATATATATAAACGTTTGAACAAGCATAACTTTACAACCTCCCACAACATGCACTTCTAAGATTTTTAACAACTATGACGGAGGCCCGCCATACCGAATGTACAAGAACCTACAGACATCGTGGTAACATACCAAAGATAAGCCTCAAGGAACGGAGCTTCCCAATACGCCTGAAAGGTGATCCTAAAACGGATCGACAGATGTACTTACTGCGGCATGAACGCAGCCCCGGGCGAGGTCGATAACAGTACTAAGTATGAAATCAGAATCGTAAATGAAATCATAATAGTCTATATAAAGCAGAGACATGTATGATAACCAAACAACGAGACACACGTATAACGATTATATCAAGTCGGTCTCACGCCTCGGTCATTTACTCAAATATAATTATGGGTCTCACGCCACAACATCGCCATGCGGAATACCTTCTCACCGCCGCATCTTTGATATGATAACATCGAAGTACACTGAACACCAAGTCCTACCGATGCCAAAGCCGTAACAATACAATACAACCAAACCACGAAGGCGACACGGCAAGTGCGAGCCGACTACGATACAAGCGGCCACGTATTGCCCGGGCAAGTACGACCACGGTATCAAGGTATCAGACACGTCACTACACCGAACGGCAAGTGCGGGCTAACTACCGGTACCAAGGCCGAATCAGCCACGAGGCGGCAATTTAAAGCCACCACCGTGTACCGAATAGCATGAAACCTCATGGAGAGCTAGTCCATGGAATAACACTATCATCAGGAGCATACCCGTGAAATTTTCCGTCACTGCCGGTACGTCCAAGTAAGTCATCAACGAGTCAACCGGCCCTTCATTGAGAGACGCGGTAATATAGAACACAATTTCTGCATAACAAAGGCTATCACAACAAGCATAGGCAAGTTATACACAACTCAAGGTACTTTCATTTTATGTCAAAGTCCGGGTTTTAATCCTAAAGTACTACGTACGTTAAGTTCCTTTTAAAGATCCATTCCCTTTTATAAAAGTCACCCGATACCCGTAGCATAAAATAGAGTGACTTATATCTTTTAAGTAAACCAAAACACTTCTCTTTTTAAAGTCAAGTTACCACATTAAAACCAATGATAAAACCCTTCTTTTGTTTTCATAAAGTCGTTATAACTAACTTCCCATAAAGCTGTTATAACACTTTATGGTTTAAACCAATTAAATACATTTAACACATGTACGTCTACCGTACTACATAGTTCACACATATCATGCTAGAAAAGATAGGAAGAGGTCCACATACCTCGCGACGATTATCGACTAATAGCAAAACGCTCCAAGTACCTCAAACCGTCGGCTACACCTTAAGCCAAGTAGACCACGCCACACGCAGTATTTCAACCTATAGAGGCCACAAGGCGCCTATTAACATCTTAGATCTCAATGTAGAATATTCTATAGAAAATTCGGCAGCACCTCCCCCCCCGCAACAGCGTAAATCTCCTCCTCTATCGGGGCCTGTTAACAGGCCAACAACTCCCTAGAGGGGGGGGTTTGCACGTCTAACCGGACGTGTACAATTCTACTACACAGCAATGCTACACAAGTCTATCAGAATAATGTCTATGTAATTACAATTCTCTTTAAATTCAGGCTTAAGTCGCAAGACATTGCCGTAAGTATTATTCAGGCTTAAGTCAAAAGACATTGCCGCACAATTATAATGTTCAGTTCTATATATAGTATACTTCAACTATATATTCCTACAACATGTAATTTCCAATTACAATAGAAGGTCAAGAGTGTTTACCTCGATAAGCCCAAAATTATCCGAGTTTATATGTCGATCCTGAGCAAGGTTTAGCTCTACTCAAGTGCGCTCGACCCGCTCCAAACAACCCTTAGAAGTTCTAACCAACTTCTACTCAATTACTTCAACTATCAATGAAGATTTCCTTAGGGTTTCGTTTAGTGGCTAAAGGAAGTATAATAGTATTTTCGGGCTTTGTATAAGTGTAACCTTGGGAAAACTACAAGGTATTTGGGCAAGGTATTTGGACATTATAACAATACTTGGAGAGTATTTCTATACCACAAAGGGGGTATTTATACGAGACAACTAGGCTAGGGGGTACCCTACTAACCACAAAGGGGGAGGAAGCTCGCCAAAGGGCCTTCTCAAAGGGGAGGGGTGGTGGACGAAACTCAAGAGGAGGGAGTAGTTTGAGACTTAGAGAAATGCTCAAGTTTTGGATGAAGAATGTCTTCAACTAGAGGGGTATTTATAGGTCAAGTGAAGGCCAACCAATGGCCAAGATGAAGACAAGTGCATAGCAAGTGTAAGGCCAAGATTTAGCCATGTGCTACCTTATCCATCTACACAAAATATCCTACCTAACCCTTGACCAAAATTTCAACACCAAAACGCAATGGTCTAGCTTTGCCGTCAGCTTCAATGTGAGGTGACACTTGTCACCCTCCCGTTGGTCAAAATGTTTCTCTCGGAAAAATCCGCAAAATTATTAATGACATAGCCGGAATTTTCCCAACGAAGTTGTGGAAACGTTTCGTCGGAACGACTCTTTCAAGATTGTGCCAACCAACCTTGCCTAATCTTAAGGCTCAAATTCTTATACGTACGCCCTCACGTACATACTCTGGAAATACGGGGTATAACACCTAGTGGTCTTCTTAGCTCAACTACCCTCTTTCATTTCACACTACTCAAGTTATACCCCGTATTTCCAGAGTATGTACGTAAGGACGTACGTACGATAGTTTAAGCCTTAAAGTAGGCATATGTTCGAAATTTGGGCACAAGTGCTTGAAAGAGTCATTTGACTAAACGTTTGCAAGACTTCGAAGGAAAATTCGCCTATGTCATTTATTATTTTTATGATTTTTCCGAGATTTAAACATTTTGATTAACGAGGTGACAAGTGTCACCTCACATGACGTAGTGGGCGGTAATGGACGAATTGGACCACTTTAGTTGGTAGGATATTTTGTGCAAGTTGGTGTGGTAGATGGATAAGGTACACATGGTTAAATCCTAGCCCTACACTTGCGGCACTTGGCTTAATCTTGGCCATTGGGCCATTGCTGACCTATAAATACCTCTAAGTTGATGAACTTCTTCATCCAAAAATGTTTTCTAAGTGTTAAAATCCCTCCCTTTGAGAGTTGTGTTTCGTCCAAGCTCCCCTTTGAGAAGCTTTGGCCGAGGCCTCCCTCCCCTGTAGTGTCTAGCAGGGTACCCCAGCCTAGTTGTTTTCGTATAATACCCCCTGTGGTATAGAAATACTCTCCAAGTATTGTTATAATGCCCTAAATACTTTAGCCCAAATACCTTATAGTACTTTCCAAAGTTACCTCTATACGGTCTAAAATACTATTATACTTCCTTTAGTCACAAAAACGAAACTAAGGAAAACCTTCATAGTCGGTTGAAGTGTTAAGAAGTTGTAGAACTTCTAAGGGTTGTTTGGAGCGGATTGAGCACTCGGAGTAGAGCTTAGCTCGTGAGCGACTTATATACTTGGATAATTTTGGGCTCATCGAGGTAAATACTACTGTCCTTCTATTGTAATTGGGAATTACATACTGTAGTTGTATATAAATGAATATAAGATTCATAGAAGAGAATTGAACTGTAATAGAAGGATATTACAGAATAGACTTGAACTGAAATCGCATCAAAAGAATATTAGAGTAGAAGATTAAACTGTATTTACATAGGACTGTATTTACAGTAGACTGATAACCTTTATTGGTTGAATGTTCTGCAAGTAGCATGTGCTACTTAGAAGGTGGACAAGGCTAGCCGGGTTATAGCCGTGAAGCGTTTTGCTTATAGTCGATAATCGTCGCAAGGTGTGTGATTCTTCCTATACTCTTGAGCATGAAGTATTTTAAAAGAATATATATATAAGGCGTACGTGTGGCAATGTCTTTTGACTTAAGCCTGAATAATATGTATATATATATATGGTAGACGTACGTGTGCTAACTGAATATAGTTGTACGGCAATGTCTTTTGACTTAAGCCTGAATAATAAGAAACTTGAAATATTTTAAAAGGAATATATATAGTACGGTAGACGTACGTGTGTTAACTGAATGTAGTGTTACGACAATGTCGTTTGACTTAAGCCTGAATAATAAAGAATCTTGAAGTATTTCGAAAGATTAAGAAACCATTTTGAAAGAAGAGTAATACTTGGTTTTGAAAACATAAGAGTTATACTAGCTATGGGAAGTTAGGTATAACGTCTTAAGAATGGTAATGAGAAATGGTTTACTGATTTTTAGAAGTTAAGAGACTTGATCTTAAAAGATAAGAGACTTGACTTGAAGGAATTAATATGAATTTTGTGTGAAACCTCATTCGTGAGTAATGAGTACTTGGTTTTTAAAAGGAGAAATGTTTCTTGATTTCGAAATCGAATGAGTATCGACAAACCACTGCAGCGTTAATAAAGGAAAATGTATTGAATAATGAAGTATTATTAAAACCAGTAGAAACCTCCATCTGCATAGAAACTAAGATGAGACAAAATGATATTACATTTCCTAGATCATGGCTGCTTAATAAGATTGTTTATAAACAAGAATAAACTGCTCACACCTATGGCATATGTTACTCAATTGTTTTAAAAGAGATTAAGACATCGAACTATGAAACTTTTCTAAAATAAAGAGACTTGAGTAATTGAAATTAGGAAAACTGGAACTTTAGGGAAAAGAAAGGCATTGTTTTGTCTTAAATTGGTTTAAAACATAAAGTGTTATAACAGCTTTATGGGAAGTTAGTTATAACGACTTTATGAAAACAAAAGAAGGATTTTATCATTGGTTTTAATGTGGTAACTTGACTTTAAAAAGAGAAGTGTCTTGGTCTAAAAAGAAGGCCTGATATTGCCTTAATTTGGTTTTTTAAAAAGGAAAGTATGGAAGTTGTTTTGGTTTACCTAAAAGACGTGAGTCACTCTATTTTTATACTACGGGTATCGGGTGACTTTTATAAAAGGAATGGATCTTTAAAAGAAGTTTAACGTATGTAGTACTTTAGGGTTAAAACCCAGACTTTGACATAAAATGAAAGTACCTTGAGTTGTGTAACTTGCCTATGCTTGTTGTTGTGTAACTTGCCTATGCCTGTTGTGTAACTTACCTATGCTTGTTGTGATAGCCTTTGTGTGCAAGCATTGTGTTTCTATACTACCGCGTCTCTCGATGGAGGGCCGGTTGACTTGTTGAGGACTTACTTGGACGTGCCGGCAGTGACGGAGAATTCCACGGGTACACTCCTGTTGATAGTGTTATTCCATGGACTAGATCTCCATGAGGTTTCTTACTGTTCGGCATTGGTACCTGGTGGTCGGCTTTCGTACTTGCCCCGTCTCGTGGCTGATTCGGCCTTGGTACCTGGTAGTTAGCCCTCGCACTTGCCCCGCTCGATTAGTGACGGTCTCGTGATACGCTGGTACCGTAGTTAGCCCTCGCATTGCCCCGCTCACCACGTGGCCGCCTTCGTATCCGTAGTCGGCTTTCAGACTTGCCCGGTCGCCGTGGTTTGGTTGTATTGTATTGTTAGTACGGCTTTGGCATCGTAGGACTTGGTGTTCAGTGTACTTTTGGTGTTATCATATCATAGTCCGCCATGAGGAAGGTATTCCACTGCATGATTGATGTTATGGGCGTGAGACCCATCGTTATATTTGAGTAATGACTGAGGCGTGAGTCCGAATTGATATAATCGTATTTGTGTACCGTAGTTTGGTTATCATACATGTATCCCGCTTTATATAGACTATTATGATTTCATTTACGCCTTTTACGATTTCACATACTTGGTACTGCAGATCGACCTCCTTGGCCGCGCTCATGCCGCAGTAGAGGTACATCTACCGCCGATCCCCGCTAGGATCACATTTCAGATTGGGAAGCCCGCCTTCCTGAGGCTTATCTTTTGGTATGTTACCCGAGTCCAGAGGTTCTTGTACATTCGGGGTATGTGGGCCCCGTCCGTCATAGTTGTAAAAATCTTGAGGTCCAGAGTAATCGCAATGTGGTCGGGGTTGTAAGAATCGTTTCAAATGTCTATACATATATATATGTTGAAAGGCAACCGTTTTGGTTGGCCTATTTTCTTTATCTTGATCCATGTCTATTTAAATGCTTAAGTTTTTTATTTCCGCTGGTTTTTCTCTGATGTTGTATCACTAGGGTGCCCGGGGTAAGGCACCAGTCACGGGCCCCGGAACGGGTCGTGACAAAAGTGGTATCGAGCGATTAATCCTGAAAGTGTCTATGCATCGTGTCTAGTAAAGTCTTGATTATCGTGTGTCAGGCACCTCATCTATAATCAGAAGGCTATAGGACATTTAGGATTGGTTTCCTTTCTTCTCATTCTGAGATCGTGCCTTAGAGCTGTGTTGTAAGTTGGACCCTCCGACGATTGCTTTTACCGATTATGCCTCCGCGCAAGGCAACCCGCCCGAAGCGGCAAGGCAGAGGAGCCGCAAGTAGAGCAATGCGCCTCTACAGAGACCACAGTACCTGAGCCTCCAGTCCCGCAATCTGGAGCAGAGGAGATGAGTTACAAGGAGTAGGCCCGATTACGGCCGTGGTCAGGCCTGACTTGAGGATAGCTGGACGCAGCGCCAAAGAGCACCAGCCGTTCACCCCAGAGCGCATGCTTGAGGCTACGGATTTTCCGAGATGTAACCCGCCGTAGTTTTATGGGTCGAGGCACGAGGATGATCCGCAGGAGTTCATCCGGCGCCAGCAGACATGAGAGTGATCAAGGCATCGGAGACCGAGTCGGTGGTCCTAGGTTCGCATCGGCTGCGTGATACCGCAGTCGACTGGTTTGATTCGTGGGAGCTGTCCCGGGGAGAGAATGCACTTCCAGCTATATGGGACGAGTTCTCAGGAGCATTTCTTGCACATTTCTTGCCTCCACAGATGAGGAGGGCTCGGGCCGACAGATTTTTGGTGTTGCGGCAGAACGGGAGTACAATGTGGAGTTTGACTCATTGGCCCGGTACGTCCCCGCGTTAGTAGCTAGTATGGAGGATCGAGTGCACCGATATGTTACAGGGCTCGATGATTGCCTAGCAGAAAGTTGTTCGGGTGTAGCTCTTCAGCCGGGCATGGACATTGCCCGCATGCAGGCTTATGCACTTGGATGTGAGGAGCGGAGAAATCGACGGAATGACCAAGATCAACAGAAGAGGGCCAGAACAGCAGGGTCCTTTGGTGACTTTCGAGGCGGACCGCCTCAGCAGCAGACTAGTTATGTACCTCCGCCAGTACAGAGTGGTCCTCCACAGCCTTCGAGACCTTCGGGGTATTCGAGAGCGGTCGTGGCTCCCATGTTTCAGATTTTCGGGGAGTAGAGTGCTCGCGGATGAGGTCGCCTTGTCTCAGGTGTGCTGTGGAAAACTTCATAAGGGAAAGTGTCGTACTGACTTGGGAGATTGTTATTCTTGCGGCCAACAGGGCCATCTGGCAAGAGACTGTCCGACCAGGGGTAGCGCTGGTAGGATAGCACAGACTACTAGAGCCGTTGCGGGTTCTTCACCTTCCATAGCTAGTCAGGATGTTCATACACCGGCAGGCCACGGTAGAGGTCGCGGTGGAAGTTCCCAGTTTTAGCGGTCCTTTGAACCGCCTATTTTCAGGTATATCCTTAACCCTCTAGAGACTTGTATGTATTGATGTTATGATAATGTGTTAAGTGTTATGTTCGGTTAGCTTTGTGCGAAAATGTGATTTAGAACCTGGTTAGTGAAAAAGGGTAAGCCTGGGGGTGAGAAAATAATGAACCTTAGAATATTACAGTTAAGACCTTAGATGTAAGGCCGTCTTGAGTGCAAGATTTTGCGGGTGATCTTTGTCAGAATGTATAAGTATACGCGGAGTATTGTGGGAAAATTCCTGGGGTGGTGTAAAATGGAAGTGGTAGCTTTCATGACCTGTATAGGTAAGATTGTTCCGGATCGGGAAATAAGAGCGTGATGCGTTAAGTGGGTCGGGTTGGGGCCATGTTGAGGGCTAACCCGCGGCATGTTTCGAGGTGGGGTCAGCTCTGGGTGGTCCCGCCAGGTGGTAGGGTCACGAGGGTGCTAGGCCCAAGTTTAGATGACCATCGTATGAGTTCGTGGATATGTTCGACCAGAAGCGGATCGTGAAGGCAGGGAATGGTCTTAAGAGAGATTGAGGTTAGTAAGATGACCAAGTTGGAGGTAGTGACTTCAATGTTTTGGGAACTGAAGCAATGACTGAAGTGTGGTACGTATACTAGAAGAGTTCAAGTGTTCGAGAAGGGCACGACGAGTAAAGAGGGAAGAAACGTGTGTTATTACGTGGCCAGGTGTGGCGTTGACAACTTGTTAGAAGGAACTTCATCGTTATCCGTCTTGAGAAGGAACATTCAGGACGAATGTTTCTAAGGAGGGGAGAATGTTATACCCCGTATTTCCAGAGTATGTACGTAAGGACGTACGTACGATAGTTTAAGCCTTAAAGTAGGCATAGGTTCGAAATTTGGGCACAAGTGCCGAAAAGAGTCGTTTTTTGACGAAACGTTTTGCAAGACTTGCGAAGGGAAAATTCCGGCTATGTCATTTATTATTTTTGCGGATTTTTCCGAGAGACGAAACATTTTGGACCAATTGGAGGGTGACAAGTGTCACCCTCACATTGGACGTAAGGGTTGGGCGGTAATGGACGAATTGGACCACTTTAGTTGGTAGGATATTTTGTGCAAGTTGGTGTGGTAGATGGATAAGGTACACATGGTTAAATCCTAGCCCTACACTTACATGGCACTTGGCTTGATCTTGGCCATTGGTTGGCCATTGCTTGACCTATAAATACCCCTCTAAGTTGATGAACTTCTTCATCCAAAAATGTTTTCTAAGTGTTAAAATCCCTCCCCCTTTGAGAGTTGTGTTTCGTCCAAGCTCCCCCCCTCCCCCCCCCCTTTGAGAAACTTTGGCCGAGAGGGCCTCCCCCTCCCCCTTTGTAGTGTCTAGCCGAGGGGTACCCCCCCTAGCCTAGTTGTTTTCGTATAATACCCCCCCTTTGTGGTATAGAAATACTCTCCAAGTATTGTTATAATGCCCTAAATACTTTAGCCCAAATACCTTATAGTACTTTCCAAAGTTACCTCTATACGAAGCCCGAAAAATACTATTATACTTCCTTTAGTCACAAAAACGAAACCCTAAGGAAAACCTTCATAGTCGGTTGAAGTGTTAAGTAGAAGTTGCGTAGAACTTCTAAGGGTTGTTTGGAGCGGATTGGAGCACTCGGAGTAGGAGCTTAGCGTTGCTCAGGAGCGACTTATATACTTGGATAATTTTGGGCTCATCGAGGTAAATACTACTGTCCTTCTATTGTAATTGGGAATTACATATTGTAGTTGTATATAAATGAATATAAGATTCATAGAAGATAATTGAACTGTAATAGAAGGATATTACAGAATAGACTTGAACTGAAATCGCATCAGAAGAATATTAGAGTAGAAGATTAAACTGTATTTACATAGGACTGTATTTACAGTAGACTGATAACCTTTATTGGTTGAATGTTCTGCAAGTAGCATGTGCTACTTAGAAGGTGGACAAGGCTAGCCGGGTTATAGTCGTGGAGCGTTTTGCTTATAGTCGATAATCGTCGCAAGGTATGTGATTCTTCCTATACTCTTGAGCATGAAGTATTTTAAAAGAATATATATATAAGGCGTACGTGTGGCAATGTCTTTTGACTTAAGCCTGAATAATATGTATATATATATATGGTAGACGTACGTGTGCTAACTGAATATAGTTGTACGACAATGTCTTTTGACTTAAGCCTGAATAATAAGAAACTTGAAATATTTTAAAAGGAATATATATAGTACGGTAGACGTACGTGTGTTAACTGAATGTAGTGTTACGGCAATGTCGTTTGACTTATGCCTGAATAATAAAGAATCTTGAAGTATTTCGAAAGATTAAGAAACCGTTTTGAAAGAAGAGTAATACTTGGTTTTGAAAACATAAGAGTTATACTAGCTTTATGGGAAGTTAGGTATAACGTCTTAAGAATGGTAATGAGAAATGGTTTACTGATTTTTAGAAGTTAAGAGACTTGATCTTAAAAGATAAGAGACTTGACTTGAAGGAATTAATATGAATTTTGTGTGAAACCTCATTCGTGAGTAATGAGTACTTGGTTTTAAAAGGAGAAATGTTTTACTGATTTCAGAAATCAGAATGAGTATCGACAAACCACTGCAGCGTTAATAAAGGAAAATGTATTGAATAATGAAGTATTATTAAAACCAGTAGAAACCTCCATCTGCATAGAAACTAAGATGAGACAAAATGATATTACATTTCCTAGATCATGGCTGCTTAATAAGATTGTTTATAAACAAGAATAAGCTACTCACACCTATGGCATATGTTACTCAATTGTTTTAAAAGAGAATAAGACATCGAACTATGAAACTTTTCTAAAATAAAGAGACTTGAGTAATTGAAATTAGGCAAACTGGAACTTTAGGGAAAAGAAAGGCATTGTTTTGTCTTAAATTGGTTTAAAACATAAAGTGTTATAACAGCTTTATGGGAAGTTAGTTATAACGACTTTATGAAAACAAAAGAAGGATTTTATCATTGGTTTTAATGTGGTAACTTGACTTTAAAAAGAGAAGTGTCTTGGTCTAAAAAGAAGGCCTGGTATTGCCTTAATTTGGTTTTTTAAAAAGGAAAGTATGGAAGTTGTTTTGGTTTACCTAAAAGACGTGAGTCACTCTATTTTTATACTACGGGTATCGGGTGACTTTTATAAAAGGAATGGATCTTTAAAAGAAGTTTAACGTATGTAATACTTTAGGGTTAAAACCCAGACTTTGACATAAAATGAAAGTACCTTGAGTTGTGTAACTTGCCTATGCTTGTTGTTGTGTAACTTGCCTATGCCTGTTGTGTAACTTACCTATGCTTGTTGTGATAGCCTTTGTGTGCAAGCATTGTGTTTCTATACTACCGCGTCTCTCGATGGAGGGCCGGTTGACTTGTTGAGGACTTACTTGGACGTGCCGGCAGTGACGGAGAATTCCACGCACGCCTCGCTGATAGTGTTATTCCATGGACTAGATCTCCATGAGGTTTCTTACTCGTTCGCCTTGGTACACGGTGGTCGGCCAGACTTGCCCCGCCTCGTGGCTGATTCGCCTTGCACTGGTAGTTAGCCCTCGCACTTGCCCCGCTCATTGTAGTGACGGTCTCGTGATACGGTACCGTAGTTAGCCCTCGATTGCCCCGCCACCACGCGGCCTTGGTATCCGTAGTCGCCAGACTTGCCCCGTGTCGCCTTCGTGGTTTGGTTGTATTGTATTGTTAGTACGGCTTTGGCATCGTGTAGGACTTGGTGTTCAGTGTACTTCGTGTTATCATATCATAGTCTGCAATGGCGGGAAGGTATTCCATGGGCATGATTGATGTTATGGCGTGAGACCCATCGTTATATTTGAGTAATGACTGGAGGCGTGAGTCCACGACTTGATATAATCAGTATTTGTGTATCGTAGTTTGGTTATCATACATGTCTCCCGCTTTATATAGACTATTATGATTTCATTTACGCCTTTTACGCTTCACATACTTGGTACTGTTGTCGACCTCCTTCTGGGCCGTTCATGCCGCAGTAGAGGTACATCACCGTCGATCCCCGCGTTTAGGATCACATTTCAGCGTATTGAAGCTCCTTCTGAGGCTTATCTTTGCATGTTACCCGATGCAGAGGTTCTTGTACATTCGTGGTATGGGCCCCTGTCCCGTCATAGTTGTTGTAAAATCTTAGAGGTCTTTGTAGTGGGCAGGGTTGTAAGGATTGTAACTGTTCAAATGTCTATACATATATATATGTTGAAAGGCAACCGTTTTGGTTGGCCTATTTTCTTTATCTTGATCCATGTCTATTTAAATGTTTAAGTTTTTTTATTTCCGCTGGTTTTTCTCTGATGTTGTATCACTAGGGTGCCCGGGGTAAGGCACCAGTCACGGGCCCCGGAACGGGTCGTGACAACTCAGGGACTTATCTCACGTATACTATGCACTCCGATAAGGGTCAAACATAAAAATAAATCTTTTACTCAAGATGGCCTCGTCTCTAAGGTCTCCACATATAATATTCTAAGGCTCACAATTTCCCTATCCCTAAATCTTACCCTTTTAACTAACCATGATTTCTAATCACAACTAACACAATGCTATCTGAACATAACACTTAAAATATACTCATCTTATCACACATACTAATCTCTAGAGGGTTAAGGATATATACCTGTATCTACTGCTTCACTCCCATTTGTCATTCTAATCAATACTGCCCTGTTGGGCGCAGCTAGAGAAGGTGATGAACTAGCCACTGATCCTGAAGGCTGAGTCTCTACATCCGCGCCACCTCTAGTCGGACAATTTCTCGCAAAATGGCCCTGCTGGCCGCAAGCATAACAAGCTGTCGAAGTAGTACGACACTCCCCACAATGACATCTACCACAACGGCCACACCGGGTGGGGTGGCCTCTCGCTAACACCCTCCTCTCCGAACCATCAATCCAGAATCGATCCGGGGTGAGTCCTCCTACTTGTATCCCTCCTACTTGCATCCCTCCTACTTGAACATTACCTCATCACATGGCCCGAACGGCCGCAGTTAAAACAAGCACCAACAAAAAGACGACATTCCCCGGGATGACGCTTACACTGCGGAACACCGAGGGAAAATCAACCCGTAGCTAGAACTTACGTGTATCGTGAACCGTAAGCCCCGAGCTCACCAACTCCCGCATACCCCGAACGCCCCGAACCCCGCGAGGACCACTCTGACCGGGCGAGGCGCATATCGATCTGTGCGAGGCGATTCGCCTCGAAAGTTACCAGGACCTGCCGACCGCCTCTTCGCGATCTTGGTTAACCCGTCGATCCTACGCTCGCCTGCTGCGCATAAGCCCGTACGCATGCCATGCTCATGCCTGACTGAAGAGCTACTCTTGCACAACCCTCTCTTAGATAATCATCAAGACCCGTGATAAATCGGTACATAATATACTCTCTGGTTGCTAAATCCCTAGCTAGTAACAGGGTCGTCTCTTTGCAATCCATACTTTCTGCTACTGGTCGTGGAACTGAAGGTTCAAATATCATGGCCGCAGTAGGAACTGCTGCCGCTGTGCTAGACTCTGTTGGGGCTGGCGACGTCGCAGAACTCCCCGAATGAAGCACCACCTCAGGTGATGATTGGGCCTGTGCCCTCGTAACCCTCTGTGCTCTTGTCACGACCCGCCCGGCTCGGATCGTGCCTTACCGGCACCCAAGTAGTCATACATCGAGTAATCATGAAACATAAAGCAAGACATGAAGCAGTTTATAAAATAAGACATGACATGTGAGAAAACATCGCTTTTCGGCATATATATATAATCATGGTTTAGCGCTACATCCGACATCGCATAACATGACTCTGCACTCTAAGGAAATATACAACTATGGCGGACAGGCCCGCCATACCCTCGATCGCACAACAACTATCTACAACAGAGATCATACCAAAAGTAGAGCCTCCGAAGAGATGGAGCTCCCGACACCAACGTAGAGATCCTAAGGATGCGGATCTAGCACTCGCTTGCTTACCGCGGCATGAACGCAGCCCCAAGGAGGTCGCATAACAGTACTAAGTATGCGAAATCAGTAGTACTTAAATGAAAACATGTCATTTTTAAAACCAGTTTACAAGTATGTATGAAACAACCAAGGAAACTGCACATAGTGCCACATCACAAACAAGAGCAACAATAGGTAACTGTAATACGTCTTGTCTAGGCTGCGAATGATCGAAACAGGGACACTCGCCCACCTCCTCATTCCCGCAAGCCTAATCTCGACTCGAGTCCGCGTAGGCCACTCGCGTGGGCCCGCATGAGGTATAACCCCGCATCGAGGGTAGCTACTCCTGCATCGCCCCGACTCGTCCGCATGGCCACATAGACCGCATGAGGCATAACCCCGCATACTAACTCGAACTCGTAGCTCGCGATAGGCCCTGGACCCGCATGAGGTATTCTCGAATCATGGTCCTGCATCGCCCGAGTCTACCCCGTGACGGAGGCGCCAACCTCCCAGATCATCTCAAGAGGTGAGTGATAGTACACTAACATAACGACTTATCTTTAAACAACATAAGTACAACAAGGATACTCACTTATACAAACGTTACAAGGTACTAACACACATAGCAACATGTCATGTCTACTTATCAAACCATCTTATTATTCTTTTCACAATTTCATATAAGTCTGTTAGAAATACATAGGCAACTTGTTTCTTTTATCAATCTTAAGTGGTTATACTTAACTTCCCATAAAGCTAGTATAACTCTTAAGCTTCTGTTTAAGAAACCAATTAGTTCTCTTCAGAAAATGATTCAAGAGTCCTTTGAAATGTTTTCGCTTCTTTATTATTCGTGCTTAAGCCTGAGGCATTGCATACGTATTATTCAAAGCTTAAGCCAGGCATTGCCGTAAGTATTATTCAGCTTAAGTCAAAGACATTGCCGTTAGTTATTATTCGCTTAACACATGTACGCTCACCGTACTATATACATATTGTAAAATATCATGCTTTAGGAAGAATCACATACCTTCTCAAATAAAACCACCGCTAAGTCAATATGTCGCGCAGAGAGTCAGCCTATAATAGTCACAGATATCTATCAAAGACTACTCTGAAGGTCATTCTAAACAGAGGGTTCACAATTCTATGGAAAGTTGGGCAGCACAACCCTACCCGGTGAGCTATATGAGTTCATCGTGGAAAACAAATTCCTATGCGAGTACAGTTCAATTATTCTTCTTTTAAACCCTTCTACTGTGATAGCAGTTCAATTCTATTCTGTGATATTCTTCTAAGTATTTATACTTATTCTTATTCTACAACAGTAAGTATTCTCTAATTCAAAAGAGGGTTAGGATTAGTTACCTCGGTAAGCCCAATAATATCCTAGAAAAAGTCGCGCCTGAGCAAGGTTTTGCTCCTAAGTTGTATGCTCAGGAAACCTTAGAATTTCTTCACAACTTATACTTCGTACTATGGTATTTGGGTTAGGTTATTTTGGGCATTATAACAATACAAGAAGGCAACTTTTCTACCACGGGAGGGGGGGTAGGTTTCGGCTAGGCTAGGGGGTGGGGTAGCCTCGCCAAGCTTCTCAAGAGGAGTGTGTTGGACGAATTGCTTACAAAGGGAGAGGAAGGATTTTAGACTTGAAAGCTTTTGTGGATGAAGAACTCTTCATCTCAAGAGGGGTATTTATAGGTCAAGGGATGGCCAACCAATGGCCAAGATGAAGACAAGTGCAAGGCAAGTGTAGGGTCAAGATTTGGGCAAGTGTACCTAGCCAACTTGCACACAAAATATCTTACCAACAACTTGACCAAGTTGGCAACCCAATCGCCATATGGACGCTTCACATCCATCAATTGGAGGTGACAAGTGTCGCCTCCCGTTGGTCCAAAATGTTTCGCCTCTCGAAAAATCCGCAAAAATAGAAATGGCATAGCCGAATTTATTCTACGAAAGCCGTGGGAAACGCTTTCGGAAAACTATTCGCTTGTGAGTTGTGCCTAAAAATCGCCCAAGGCCTAACTTTAAGACCAAACTTTTGTGCGTATTCCTTTACGCATACCGAAATACGGTATAACATTCTCCTCCTTAGAAACATTCGTTCCGAATGTTCCTTCCCAAGACAGATAACGATAAGGTTCTTCAAAACTTAAACAGCTTGCAAAAGCCACACACGCCATAAACAACACTTAGGCATAAACGATAATGAAGATTTACAAGTAGGAAAGTGAATTACCCGGAGGTGTGGGGAACAGTGAGGATACTTCGCCTCATGTCCTCTCGCTTCCCACGTCATCTCCTCCTCGAGCTCGTCCGCCACAAGACTTTGACTGCCACGCCCTTCGTCCGCAGACGCCTAACCCGACGATCGATTATCGCTATGGAATCTCTCATACGATAACCCCTGGCCACCGACATCGCCAATCGGATGTACCCTAGATGGATCCCCGATACATCTCCTCAAAGATAGAAACGTGAAACACCGGATGCACCGCCTCCGGACGGACGGCAGATCCAACTCATAGGCAACCTTGCCTACCTCGCGACACCAAACGCCCAATGTACCTTGGGCCGAAGTTTCTTCTTCCCGAATCTCATCACACCCTTCATGGGTGACACCTTCAGAAAACCCAATCATCAATCGCGAACTCCGGATGTCGACGACGATGATCTCGCATACGACTTCGCCGACTCGAGCCGCCAATAGCCGCCTCGGATAAGCTTTACCTTATCCATCGCTCGCTGCACCAAATCTGGTCCCACTAGCCGCACTCGCCCACCTCGAACCAACCTATAGGCGATCTGCACTTCCTCCCATACAAGGCCTCATAAGGCGCCATCCGAATACCGGAGTGGTAGCTATTATTATACGCGAACTCAACTAGAGGCAAATGATCCTCCCAACTACCATCGGTTATAACACAAAGCTCGCAGATATCCTCAAGAGTCGGATAGTGCGCTTCGCCCGTCTGCTCTGCGGATGAAATGCGACTGTGCTCACTGCGCCCCTAAACCTCGAAGGACTCTGTTGGCGTAAATCGCTCTCTCGTCGATATGATCGGCAGGGACTCCATGCATCGACGATCTCGCGGATGTAAAGTCCGCATAATCTCACCAAAAGTCGCCCCGACGGGAAGAAAGTGGGCTGATTTAGTCACCGTCGACGATAACCCATATAGAATCATGTCTCCTCCGAGTGCGAGGTAATCCCGTGATGAAGTCCATGTTGATTACCTCCCACTTCCGTGTCGGGATCTCTATCGTCAGAATAAACCACCGTGTCTCTCGTGCTCTACCTTCACCGCCGACAACACGCACCGAGCTACGAACTCGCAACGCCCCTCTTCAAGCCATCCCACCAATACACGATCTAAGGTCGTGGTACATCTTGGTCGACCCGATGGATAGAGTAACGCGCGCAGTGTGCTTCCCCAAGAACTCGCCAAGTCCTCAAACATCCGGAACACACAACTCGCCTCAAACCTTAGCACCCCATCAAAAGGACCCTTGCCCTCACGTAAGAGTCAGATCACGATATCGAATCAAAGCTGGATCCTCGAATCAAGCCTCTTCACCTCCTCGACGATGGAAGACTCGCAACCTCACGAACTCTAACCCCATTGCTATCGAATCAATCAACCGACACCAAGGCTCGCTAATCGTGCAAATTACGAACCATGTCCCTTCTCTCTAGCTGCACATCTGATAGGCTCCCCATCGACCTACGACTAAGAGCATCTGCCACAACATTGGCCTTGCCCGGGTGGTACAGTATGTCCACATCGTAATCCTTAAGCAACTCTAACCACCGCCTATGTCGTAAGTTCGGCTCCTTTGGTGAAGATATACCGAGGCTCTTGTGGTCTGTAAAAATATCCACGTGAACCCCATACAAATAGTGCCTCCAGATCTTCTAATCGTGAATCACAGCTGCCAACTCCAAATCACGCGGGTAGTTCCTCTCGTGTTTCTTCACCGCCGGGATGCATATGCTATAACTCGCCATGCCGCATCAACACACATCCCAACCCGATGCCCGACGATCACAATACACGACATAACCATCCGACCTCCGAAGAGTAAGAACGGGCGGTCGCCGCCTCTTTTCAAGAATCGAAACCCCGCCACAAGCATCACCATCAAACTTGGCCGCTTTCCGAGTCACCTAGTCAATGGTGCGTAGATAAGCAAACTTCTCCACGAACCGATAATACCGCAAGGCCCGAAATCGCGAACCTCTGCCGAGTAGTAGGTGCAGGCCAAGTCTCGATCGCTTCGATCTTGGCCAGATCAACTCGAATGCCATCACCCGACAATATGCCCAAGAAACGCCATCAAGTCAACCAAAACTCACATTTGGAAAACTTGGCGTAAATCACTGGTCTGGAGAATCACAAGACCTCAAATGCTCCGCATGCTCTCGCCTGAGCGAATAAACCAAGATATCATCAATGAACACTATCACAAACGTGTCCAAAATGGTTTGAACACTCGGTTCATCAAATCCATGAATACCGCCGAGCATTGGTCAACCCAAAAGACATGACTCGAACTCATAATGCCCGCACGTCCGAATGCATCCTAGGGACATCCACCTCTCCGACTCGCACCTGATGATAGCCCGATCGCAGATCAATCTTGGAGAAACATCTCGCACTCGCAATCGTCGAACAAATCATCAATCCTAGGAAGGGTATTCGTTTAATGGTCACCTTGTTCACCGCTCAGAATCAACACACATGCGCAGCTGGCCCCGCCCTTCTTCTTCACGAACAATACCGCGCTCCCTGGGAGAAACACTGGGCCTAATGAAGCCCTTCTCTAGCAAATACCTAAGCTGATCCTTCAGCTCTCTCAACTCGGCAGTTGCCAATCTGTATTGCGGAATGGAAATATGCCGAGTATCCGCAACACATCTATACAAAACTCGATCTCCTCTCGGGATGGATACCCGAGGTCATCCGAAACACGCCCGGGAACTCACGACTACCGAATCGACGGAAAATCTGGTATCGCAGCCTCAGTATCAAACACCCGAACTTGATGGTAGATATACACCTTATGCACCATCTTCCTAGCCTTGAGGTAGGAAATAAACCTACCCTCGGCGATACCGTGCTCCTCCCACTCAACAACCGGCCCTCAGAAACCGAACTGCATTTATTCTCTCTCAGCCTATATTGGCGTAGCGAAGCTAGCCAATCCATCCCCATGATCACGTCGAAGTCAATCATCTCCAACTCTATCAAGTCGGCGGTCCGACGATCAGAATGGTCACAGACAAGCTCTATATACCCGCCGAGCTACCACCGAATCACCCATCGCGTAGCTACCTCGAAAGGGTCTATGGACTCGTGCTCTATCCCTATCCTACTAGCAACAAGGGGAGATATATAGGGCGAGTAGAACCCGATCTATCAAAGCATACACATCAAACCCAGAACCGATAAGGTACCGTGGCGACATCATCGTGAGGCCTCCCGATCCCGCTTACCGACAAAGCATAAATGCGGTTCGAGGACCGCTAGAATCGACCCGAGCCACGGCCGCCGCGACTGGCGACCCATGAGCACCACGCCCGGGCGAGTAATCAGAGGAGATGAAGCGGCAACGAACTCGGCCGAGCCCTACCACCAGCCACGCTGGCCTGACGGCCGCCAAAGTGACTCGCTGCCACAATCGTAACAAGCTCCAAAAGTAGTACCACACTTCCCGTAATGGGATCTACCGTGACGCCACACCGGGTGGTCCCGACGCCGCACTTCGCTACTCGACGCCCGCCACGGGCCTCGGTCCGCCTCGAAAACTCGCCGTGGCCGGCGACGGTGCAGGAGTGCTCAGGCCGGGCCGTGGTGCGATCTAGATCGCTGCTGAGGCCGCCACCACGATAACCACCAAGACCCTCCCGCCCCGCCTTCTTCTTCTCGCCGTCGCCCACTGCCGACCTCTGCGCCTCGCATCCAAGGGCGTGAGCTCGCACGCGGTAATGTCCATACCGGCCGAGAGAGAAACCCCGCATGACTCGCCATATAGTCGTCTCAGCCTGACATAGCGGTGCACCCTATCCTCCATATTCGCTACAATCCGGGACATATCGAGCCAATGAATCAAACTCGACATTGTACTCGACAAGGCCCTCTCGCCTCGAGTAAAAATCTATCACCCGCGCCTCCTCATCTCGCGAGGCAAGAAGTGAGTGAGGAAAGCCTCTGAGAACTCATCCCAAGTAGCTGGGGACGCGTGCTCTCCCCGGGATAACTCCCATGAATCAAACCAATCGACCGCGATATCACGCAGCATATGTGAACCAAAGATCACGGACTCGGTCTCCGACGCCCTGATCACTCTCAGAATCCTCAAGGCGACGGATGAACTCTCGCGGATCATCCTCCGCCGATCCATAAAACTCCGGCTACATACCAAGAAGTCTCGTAGCCTCAAACTCTCTGACCTCGGGTGAACAACGGGTGCGACCGGCACTGAGCTGAATCGAATCGCCGCGATCCAGCCTTCTCTCAGACGGGCCACAACTTTAGCCAAAAGCTGGTTATCTCTCAGACCCAAACTCCTCCGCCTGCATCGTGGGACGGGAGGTGTGGTACTGTGGTCTCGCTGGGCCGGCGGCGCCATAGAACTCGCCGTCTCGTATAGACGGGCACGAGCCCTCGTGACTGGGTGTCTGCTAGCGCCTCCGCTGCCTTGCTTCTCGGGCCCGGTTGCCTTACGTGGAGGCATAATCGCATAGAAAGGAATACGTTAGAGGTCCAACCTATAACACGGCTCTAAAGCACGATCTCGTAATGAGAAGAACGAAACCAATCCTAAATATCCTATAGCCTCCGATTATTGGTGTGGTGCACAACACACCGATAATCAAGACTTACTAGATACGGTCAGAGACACTTTCCGAGGATTAATCGCTCGATACCACTTTTGTCACGACTGTTCGGGGCGTGGATCGTGCCTTACCGGCACCCAAGTAGTCATACATCGAGTAATCGGAAACATAAAGCAAGACATGAAACAGTTTATAAAATAAGACATACGACATGTGAGAAAACATCGCTTTCGATATATATATAATCATGGTTTAGCGCTACATCCGACATCGCATAAATACATGACTACGCACTCTAAGGAAATATATAACTATGGCGGACAGTGGCCCGCCATACCTCGATCGCATAACAACTATCTACAACAGGAGATCATACCAAAAGTAGAGCCTCCTAAGAGATGGAGCTCCGACACCAACGTAGAGATCCTAAGGATGCGGATCTAGCACCGCTTGCCTTACTGCGGCATGAACGCAGCCCCCGGCGAGGTCGATAACAGTACTAAGTATGCGAAATCAGAAGTACTTAAATGAAAACATATCATTTTTAAAACCGGTTTACAAATATGTGTGAAACAACCAAGGAAACCGCACATAGTGCCACATCACAAACAAGAGCAACAATAGGTAATCAGAATACGTCTTGTCTAGGCCGCGAATGATCGAAACAGGCCACTCGCCACATCCTCATTCTCGCAAGCCTAATCTCGACTCGAGTCCGCATAGCCACTCGCACGGGCCCGCATGAGGTATAACCCCGCATCGAGGTAGCTACTCCTGCATCGCCTGGACTCGGCCGTCCGCATGGCCACATAGACCGCGTGAGGCATAACCCCGCATACTAACTCGGAACTCTCGTAGCTCCGCATAGGCCCCCGACCCGCATGAGGTATTCTCGAATCATGGTCCTGCATCACCGAGTCTACCCCGCACGGAGGCCGCCTTAACCTCCAGATCATCTCAAGAGGTGAGTGATAGTACACTAACATAACGACTTATCTTTAAACAACATAAGTACAACAAGGATACTCACTTATACAAACGTTACAAGGTACTAACACACATAGCAACATGTCATGTCTACTTATCAAACCATCTTATTATTCTTTTCACAATTTCATATAAGTCTGTTAGAAATACATAGGCGACTTGTTTCTTTTATCAATCTTAAGTGGTTATACTTAACTTTCCATAAAGCTAGTATAACTCTTAAGCTTCTGTTTAAAAAACCAATTAGTTCTCTTCTGTAAAAAAATGATTCAGTAGTCCTTTTGAAATGTTTTCAGTTCTTTATTATTCAGGCTTAAGCCGCAGGCATCACAGACGTATTATTCGAGCTTAAGCGTGGCATTGCCGTAAGTATTATTCAGCTTAAGTCAAAGACATTGCCGTTAGTTATTATTCGATTAACACATGTACGTCTACCGTACTATATACATATTGTAAAATATCATGCTTTAGGAAGAATCACATACCTTCTCAAATGAAAACCACCGCCAAGTGAATATGTCGCGCAGAGAGTCACCATAATAGTCACGAATATCTATCAAAGACTACTCAAGGTCATTCTAAACAGAGGGTTCACAATTCTATGGAAAGTTGGGCAGACAACCCTACCCATGAGCTATATGAGTCTCATCAGAAAACGATATACGCGAAATTCAATTATTCTTCTTTAAACCCTTCTTGTGATAGCTCAATTCTATTCGTGATATTCTTCTAAGTATTTATACTTATTCTTATTCTACAACAGAAGTATTCTCTAATTCAAAAGAGGGTTAGGATTAGTTACCTCGGTAAGCCCAATAATATCCTAGAAAAGTCGCGCTGAGCAAGGTTTTGCTCCTAAGTTGTATGCTCCAGAAACCTTAGAAGTTCTTCACAACTTCTACTAAGTACTAAGGTATTTGGGCTAGGTATTTTGGGCATTATAACAATACAAGAAGGCAACTTTTCTACCAAGGAGGGGGTAGGTTTCGGCTAGGCTAGTGGGGTAGCCTCGGCCAAGCTTCTCAAGAGGGGGTGTGTTGGACGAATTGCTTACAAAGGGAGAGGGAAGGATTTTTAGACTTGGAAAGCTTTTGTGGATGAAGAACTCTTCATCTCAAGAGGGGTATTTATAGGTCAAGGGATGGCCAACCAATGGCCAAGATGAAGACAAGTGCAAGGCAAGTGTAGGGTCAAGATTTGGGCAAGTGTACCTAGCCAACTTGCACACAAAATATCTTACCAACAACTTGACCAAGTTGGCAACTCCAATCGGCCATATGGACGCTTCACATCCATCAATTGGAGGGTGACAAGTGTCGCCCTCCCGTTGGTCCAAAATGTTTCGTCTCTCGGAAAAATCCGCAAAAAATAGAAATGGCATAGCCGGAATTTATTCTACGAAAGCTGTGGAAACGTTTCGTCGGAAAACTATTCGCTTTGTGAGTTGTGCCTAAAAAAATCGTCCAAGGCCTAACTTTAAGACCAAACTTTTTGTACGTATTCCTTTACGTACATACTCTGGAAATACGGGGTATAACAGCTCTACTCGCAGCTCCCTCGGCTGCCTTGCCCTTCTGGGCCCGGGTAGCCTTGCACGGAGGCATAACTGGTAAGGGAAAGAATTACGTTAGAGGGGTCCAACTTATAACACAACTCTAAGGTACGATCTCAGAGTGAGAAGAATGGAAACCAATCCTAAATATCCTATAGCCTCCTGATTATTGGTGTGGTGCACAACACACCGATAATCAAGACTCTACTAGATATGGTCTGTAGACACTTTTCGAGGATTAACTGCTCTGATACCACTTTTATCACGACCCAAACCCGGGCCCGTGACTGGTGCCTTACCCGGGCACCCAAGTAGACATACATCAGAGTAACCAGCGGAATATAAAAACAAGACATGAAACAATATGAAGTGAGAAACAGTTTATCTGAGAAAAGTTGCCTTTCGGTATATATAAATAAAACTTGAACCCGAACAGTTACATCCCTTTTACAAACTCTGCCCACACCAAGATTACTGCACTTACGAATATAACAACAACGACGGACAGGTTCGCCATACCCTGAATGTAAGTACCTACAACGACAGGACTATACTACGTATAAGCCTCCGAGAAACGGAGCTTTAAAATCACGACCAACCGGCCCGTGGATCGTGCCTTACCTGCACCCTAGTGATACAACATCAGAGAAAACCAGCTGAGATAAAACTTAAACATGTAAATAGACATGGATTAAGATGAAAGAAAATAGGCCAACCAAAACGGTTGCCTTTCAACATACATATATAAAAACATTTGAATAAGCATAATCCTTACAACCCCGCCACACAACAAGGCATGCACTTAAGATTTATACAACAACTATGACGGACGTGGCCCCGCCATACCCCGAATGTACAAGGACCTCTGACTCGGGGTAACATACCAAAGATAAGCCTCGAAGGGACGGAGCTTCCCAAGACTGAAATGAGATCCTAAACGCGGATCGACAAATGGTATTTCTACTGCGGCATGAACGCAGCCCCGGGCGAGGTCGATAACAAGTACCAAGTATGTGAAATCAGAAAATATCAGAATGAAATCATAATAGTCTATATAAAGCGGAGACATGTATGATAACCAAACTACGATCACAACATAAAAGCGATTATGTCAAGTCGTGACTTACGCCTCAAAGTCATCCTCATGCCGTGGAACTTCTTCCTCACCGCCAGCCTAGGTACAAATCATGTGATACGATAACATGTCTCTCGCCCATCTTATGGACCCAGATAGAAACGTGTGATACATTCCGGTTCATCCCATGAACCTGAGTCGAGTGAAATACATTCGGATGAACCAGAGTCGAGTGAAATACATTCCTGGATGAACCGGAGTCGAGTGAAATACATTCCGGATGAACCGATAGTCGAGTGAAATACATTCCGGATGAACCGTGGTCGAGTGAAATACATTCCTGTTCATCCCATGAACCGAGAGTCGAGTGAAATACATTCGGATGAACCTAGAGTCGAGTGAAATACATTCCGGTTCATCCTACGAACCGGTAGTCGAGTAGAACACAGTACTTGCACAACAAGACTATCACACGTAACATGGTCAAGTTTCACAACAATAAGCATAGGCAAGTTATACACAACTCAAGGTACTTTCATTTTATGTCAAAGTCCGGATTTTAACCTTAAAGTACTACGTACGTTAAATTCCTTTTAAAGAGATCCATTCCTTTTATAAAAGTCACCCGATACCCGTAGTATAAAAATAGAGTGGCTTACATCTTTTAAGTAACCCAAAACAACTTCCATACTTTCCTTTTTAAAACCAATTAAGGCAATACCATGCCTTCTTTTTAGACCAAAACACTTCTCTTTTTAAAGTCCAGTTACCACATTAAAACCAATGATAAAAACCCTTTGTTTTCATAAAGTCGTTATAACCAACTTCCCATAAAGCTGTTATAACACTCTAAGTTTTAAACCATTTTAAGACAACACAATGCCTTTCTTTTCCCTAAAGTTCCAGTTTGCCTAATTTCAATTACGCAAGTCTCTTTTTAGAAAAGTTTCATAGTTCAATGTCTTAATCTCTTTTTAAAACAATTGAGTAACATATGCCATAAAGTAGGTTATTCTTGTTCATAATCTATCTTATTAAGCAACCATGATCTAGAAAATGTAATATCATTTTGTCTCATCTTAGCTTCTATGCGGATGGAGGTTTCATCGGTTTTAATGATACTTCATTTATTCAATACATTTTCCTTTATTAACGCTGCAGTGGTTTGTCGATACACATTCTGATTTTTGAAATCAGTAAAACATTATTCCTTTTAAAAACCACGTGCTCATTACTCACGAATGAGGTCTCACATTGTTAACAAACTTCATATCAAATCAATTAAGTCAAGTCTTTTATCTTTTCAGAATAAGTATCTTAACTTCTAAAAATCAGTAAACCATTCTTTTTATCTCTCTTAAGACGTTATACCTAACCTCTCATAAAGCTAGTATAACTCCTTATGTTTTCAAAACCAAGTATTACTCTTCTTTCAAAAAGGTTCCTTAATTCTTTTTGAAATACTTTAAGACTTTTTATTATTCAGGCTTAAGTCAAAAGACATTGCCGTAACGCTACATTCAGTTAATACACGTACGTCTACCGTACTATATCTATATTCCTTTTAAAATATTTCAAGGTTCTTATTATTCAGGCTTAAGTCAAAAGACATTGTCGTACAACTATATTCAGTTAGCACATGTACATCTACCATATAATATATACATATTATTCAGGCTTAAGTCAAAAGACATTGCCACACGTCACGCTCACCGTACTATATGTATTCTTTTAAAATACTTCATGCTCAAGAGTATAGGAAGAATCACATACCTCGCGACGATTATCGACTATTAGCAAAACGCTCCACGGCTATAACCCGGCTAGCCTTGTCCACCTTCTAAGTAGCACATGCTACTTGCAAAACATTCAACCAATAAAGGTTATCGACCATCAGATATACAAATTCATGTAAGTACAAATTGAACTTCTACTTATATTCTTCTGAAGTGATTTCAGTTCAAGTCTTTTCTGTAATATCCTTCTATTACAGTTCAATTCTCTTCTATGAATCTTATATTCATTACTATACTACTACAGTATGTAATTTCCAATTACACTAGAAGGACAGTAGTATTTACCTCGATGAGCCCATAAATTATCCGAGTTTAAAGTCGCTCCTGAGCAACGCTAAGCTCCTACTCCGAGTGCTCCAATCCGCTCCAACAACCCTTGAAGTTCTAACCAACTTCTACTTAAATACTTCAACTATCAATGAAGATTTTCCTTAGGGTTTCGTTTAGTGGCTAAAGAAAGTATAGTAGTATTTTCCGGGCTTTGTATAAGTGTAACCTTGGGAATACTACAAGGTATTTGGGCCATGGTATTGGGTCATTATAACAATACTTGGAGATTATTTCTATAACAAAAACGGGTGTTATTTTTACGACACAACTCGGCTCGGGGGGGGGTACCCCACGGCTAGGGCACTACAAAGGGAAGGGAGGCCTCGCCAAGGCTTCACTCAAGAGGGGCTTTGTACGAACTAAAATACAAAAGGGGAAGGGATTTAAAGACTTTGAAAATGATTTTTTGATGAAGAATTTCATCAATTAGAGGGGTATTTATAGGTCAAGCAAAGGCCAACCAATGGCCAAGATCAAGCCAAGTGTTAGGCAAGTGTAGGGCTAGGATCAAGCCATGTGCACCTTATCCATCTACCACACAAATTGCACAAAATATCCTACCTAACCATGCCACCTATTTTCGTCCAAACCGCCCACAAGTCCTTCCAATGTGAGGGACCCCCGTTGGTCCAAAATGTTTCGTCTCTCGGAAAAATCCGCAAAAATTATAAATGACATAGCCGGAATTTTCCCTTCGCAAGTTTAGTAAAACGTTTTAAAACGATTTTTTTTGGCACTTGTGCCCAAATTTCGAAACTAGCCAACTTTAAGGCTCAAATTTTTATACGTACGCCCTCACGTACATACTCTGGAATTACGGGGTATAACATTCTCCCCTCCTTAGAAACATTCGTCCCGAATGTTCCTTCTCAAGACGGATAACGATGAAGATCTTCTAACAAGTTGCCAACGCCACGCCTGGCCACGAAATAACACACGTTCTCTTCCTTCCTTACTCGTTGTGCCCTTCTTGAACACTTGAACTCTTCTAGTATACGTACCACACTTCAGTCAACGCTTCTGTTTCCAACCCTTGGAGTCACTACCTCCAAACTTGGTCATCTTACTAACCTCGATTTCTTCTAGGGCCATTCTCGGCCTTCACGATCCGCTTCTGGTCGAACATATCCACGAACTCATACGAAGGTCATCTAAACTTGGGCCTAACACCCTCGTGACCCTACCACCTGGCGGGACCACCCAGAGGTGACCCAACCTCAAAACAGGCCGCGGGTTGGCCCTCAACATGGCCCCAACCTTACCCACTTAACGCATCACGCTCTTGTTCCCCGATCCGGAACAATCTTACCTCTACAGGTCATTAAAGCTACCACTTCCATTTCACACTACCCAGGGACTTATCACACAATTACACCACGTATACCTATACGTTCTGACAAAGATCACTCGCAAAAACTTGTACTCAAGACGGCCTTACATCTAAGGTCTCAACTGTAGTATTCTAAGGTTCATCATTTTCTCACCCCCAGGCTTACCCTTTTACACTAACCAGGTTTCTAAATCACATTTTAGCACAAAGCTATCCGACATAACACTAAACACATCATCAATACACACAAGTCTCTAGAGGGTTAAGGATATACCTGAACCTACCGCTCCACTCTAATCATAGGCACACTGCAGTGCGCATAGTATGAAAGCGATGAAGCGCCATCGATCCCAGAGTCGCGCCAAGCTGCCGGTACCTCTCCTATAAGCACAGTCTCTCGTCACATAGCCCTGACGGCCGCAGGTGAAACAAGCACCGGTAAAAAGACGACATTCCCCGGGATGATGTTTGCCACATCATGCACACTGAGGGGGACATGAATCCTTCTGGCTAGCACTCACGTATACCTGTGAACCAGAAGCCCTGGAGCTCTGACCAGCTCCCGAATACCCCGAACGTCCTGAAGATCGGAGGACCACTGCATCGGAGGAGGTACATAACTAACTCGCTGAGGCGGTCCGCCTCGAAAGTTACCAAAGGACCCTGCTGTCCTGGCTCTCTTCTGCTGATCTCGGTCATTTCGTCGACCTCTCCGTGCCTCACATCCTAGTGCATGAGCTTGCATGCGGGCAATGTCCATGCGGTGAAGAGCTACACCCGCATAAGCCTCTTCCAAGTAATCATCTAGCCCTGACGTAGCGGTGTACTCGCCCTCCATATCGCCATTACAATGGGACATACCGAGCTAACAAGTCGAACTCACATTGTACTCTCTAACCGCCCGCCCGCCCCGCCTTAACGTCAAAAATTTACCGAGCCCTCCTCATCCGCGAGGGAAGAAGTGTGCAAGAAATGTCTTTGAGAACTCGTCCCATATACCGAAGTGCATTCTCTCCCGACAGACTCACGAATCAAACCGATCATGCGATCACGCACCGATGCAAACCTAGGACCACCGACTCGTATCCGATGCCTTGATCACTCATGACCAGAATCGCCGGATGAACTCCTGCGGATCATCCTCGTGCCTCGACCCATAAAACTCGCGGTTACACTCGGAAAATCCCGTAGTCTCAAATGCGCCGGGGTGAACTACGGTGCTACTGGATCGAATCTGCTGCGATCCGGCCTATCCTCATATCTCGCCACGACCGACAAGAATCGGGCCATCTCCTTGTACCCGTCTCATCTCGCTTCCAGCCGGGACCGAGGCTCAGTATCAGTAGTCTCAGCAGCCACTGCTGCGGTTCTAAACTCTGCTGGTGCTGGCGGCGTCGCGAAACCCACCGTCGGAAGCATCTGCTCGTCTTCGACCGCTCGCGCTGCATCTCTCAGATCTCACTAACAGCCTCGATTGCCTTGCCCATCTGGGCTGGGTTGCTTACGCGAGGCATAATCGTAAAGGAAAGGAATACGTCGGAGGGTCCAACTTATCACACAGCTCTACCGCACGATCTCAGAGTGAGAAGAATGGAAACCAATCCTAAATGTCATGCAGCCTCCTGATTATAGATGTGGTGCACAACACACCGATAATAAAGACTCTACTAGACACGGTCTGTAGACACTTTTCGAGGACTAACTGCTCTGATACCACTTTTGTCACGACCAACCTGCCCGTGATCGTGCCTACCGGGCACCCTGGTGATACAACATCGAGAAAACCACGAGATAAAACTTAAACATGTAAATAGACATGGATTAAGATGAAAGAAAATAGGCCAACCAAAGCGGTTGCCTTTCAACATACATATATAAAAACATTTGAGCGATTCATAATCCTTACAACCCCGCCCACAACAAAGGCATGCACTTAAGATTTATACAACAACTATGACGGGACAGGGCCCCGCCATACCCCTGAATGTACAAGGACCTACAGACTCAGGTAACATACCAAAGATAAGCCTCCGAAGGAACGGAGCTTCCCAAGACGCTGAAATGAGATCCTAAACGCGGATCGGCGGCGGTACTTCTACTGCGGCATGAACGCAGCCCCGAAGGAGGTCGACAACAAGTACCAAGTATGTGAAATCAAAAATATCAAATGAAATCATAATAGTCTATATAAAGCAGGAGACATGTATGATAACCAAACTACAGTTCACAACATAAAAGCAGTTATGTCAAGTCAGGGACTTACGCCCTCAAAGTCATCCCTCATGCCCGTGGAACTTCTTCTTCACTGCCGGCAGTCTAGGTACAAATCATGTGATACGTATAACATGTCTCGACCCATCTTATGGACCCAGTATAGAAACGTGTGGGATACATTCCCGGTTCATCCCATGAACCGATAGTCGAGTGAAATACATTCCCGGATGAACCGGTAGTCGAGTGAAATACATTCCCGGATGAACCGGTAGTCGAGTGAAATACATTCCCGGATGAACCGGTAGTCGAGTGAAATACATTCCCGGATGAACCGGTAGTCGAGTGAAATACATTCCCGGTTCATCCCATGAACCGGTAGTCGAGTGAAATACATTCCCGGATGAACCGGTAGTCGAGTAGAACACAGTACTTGCACAACAAGACTATCACACGTAACATGGTCAAGTTTCACAACAATAAGCATAGGCAAGTTATACACAACTCAAGGTACTTTCATTTTATGTCAAAGTCCGGATTTTAACCCTAAAGTACTACGTACGTTAAATTCCTTTTAAAGAGATCCATTCCTTTTATAAAAGTCACCCGATACCCGTAGTATAAAAATAGAGTGACTTACATCTTTTAAGTAACCCAAAACAACTTCCATACTTTCCTTTTTAAAACCAATTAAGGCAATACCATGCCTTCTTTTTAGACCAAAACACTTCTCTTTTTAAAGTCCAGTTACCACATTAAAACCAATGATAAAAACCCTTTGTTTTCATAAAGTCGTTATAACCAACTTCCCATAAAGCTGTTATAACACTCTAAGTTTTAAACCATTTTAAGACAACACAATGCCTTTCTTTTCCCTAAAGTTCCAGTTTGCCTAATTTCAATTACGCAAGTCTCTTTTTAGAAAAGTTTCATAGTTCAATGTCTTAATCTCTTTTAAAACAATTGAGTAACATATGCCATAAAGTAGGTTATTCTTGTTCATAATCAATCTTATTAAGCGGCCATGATCAAGAAAATGTAATATCATTTTGTCTCATCTTAGCTTCTATGCGGATGGAGGTTTCATCGGTTTTAATGATACTTCATTTATTCAATACATTTTCCTTTATTAACGCTGCGGTGGTTTGTCGATACACATTCTCGATTTTTGAAATCAAGAAACATTATTCCTTTTAAAACCACGTGCTCATTACTCACGAATGAGGTCTCACATTGTTAACAAACTTCATATCAAATCAATTAAGTCAAGTCTCTTATCTTTCGTAATAAGTCTCTTAACTTCTAAAAATCAAGAAACCATTCTTTTTATCTCTCTTAAGACGTTATACCTAACCTCTCATAAAGCTAGTATAACTCTTATGTTTTCAAAACCAAGTATTACTCTTCTTTCAAAGGTTCCTTAATTCTTTTTGAAATACTTTAAGACTTTTTATTATTCAGCTTAAGTCAAAAGACATTGCCGTAACGCTACATTCGATTAATACACGACGCCTACCGTACTATATCTATATTCCTTTTAAAATATTTCAAGGTTCTTATTATTCAGGGCTTAAGTCAAAAGACATTGTGCATAACTATATTCAGTTAGCACATGTACATCTACCATATAATATATACATATTATTCAGCTTAAGTCAAAAGACATTACACACGTCGCTCACCGTACTATATGTATTCTTTTAAAATACTTCATGCTCAAGAGTATAGGAAGAATCACATACCTCGCGACGATTATCGACTATTAGCAAAACGCCCACGGCTATAACCCGCTAGCCTTGTCCACCTTCTAAGTAGCACATGCTACTTGCAAAACATTCAACCAATAAAGGTTATCGATCATCAGATATACAAATTCCATGTAAATACATTGAACTTCTACTTATATTCTTCTGAAGTGATTTCAGTTCAAGTCTTTTCTGTAATATCCTTCTATTACAGTTCAATTCTCTTCTATGAATCTTATATTCATTACTATACTACTACAGTATGTAATTTCCAATTACACTAGAAGGACAGTAGTATTTACCTCGATGAGCCCATAAATTATCCGAGTTTAAAGTCGCTCCTGAGCAACGCTAAGCTCCTACTCCGAGTGCTCCAATCCGCTCCAAACAACCCTTAGAAGTTCTAACCAACTTCTACTTAAATACTTCAACTATCAATGAAGATTTTCCTTAGGGTTTCGTTTAGTGGCTAAAGAAAGTATAGTAGTATTTTCTGGGCTTTGTATAAGTGTAACCTTGGGAATACTACAAGGTATTTGGGCCAAGGTATTTGGGCATTATAACAATACTTGGAGAGTATTTCTATACCAAAAAAGGGGGGTATTTATACGAGACAACTAGGTCAGTGGGGTACCTACCCGCTAGGCACTACAAAGGGGAGGAGGCCCTCGCCAAGGCTTCACCTGGGGGGCTTGGACAAACTTAACGACAAAAGGGGAAGGGATTTCAAGACTTGGAAAATGATTTTTGGATGAAGAAGTTCATCACTTAGAGGGGTATTTATATGTCAAGCAAAGGCCAACCAATGGCCAAGATCAAGCCAAGTGTTAGGCAAGTGTAGGGCTAGGATCAAGCCATGTGCACCATATCCATCTACCACACAACTTGCACAAAATATCCTACCTAACCATGCCACCTATTTTCATCCAAACCGCCCACAAGTCCTTCCAATGTGAGGGTGACACATGTCACCCTCCCGTTGGTCCAAAATGTTTCGTCTCTCGGAAAAATCCGCAAAAATTATAAATGACATAGCCGGAATTTTCCCTTCGCAAGTTTAGTAAAACGTTTCGTCGAAAAACGATTCTTTTTGGCACTTGTGCCCAAATTTCGAAACTAGCCAACTTTAAGGCTCAAATTTTTATACGTACGCCCTCACGTACATACTCTGGAATTACGGGGTATAACAAAAACGCTGAACTGTGACCCTATAAGCGAGGATCAACAACTGGTGTACCTCTACCTGCGGCATGAACGCACTTCTAAGGAGGTCGATAACAGTACCAAGTATGTAAATCAAAATATCAGAAATGAAATCATAATAGTCTATATAAAACAGAAGACATATATGATAACCAATTTACGATACACAATATGTAAGCAGTCATGTCAAGTCAGGGACTCACGCCCTTGAAGTCATCACTCAATATAACCATGGGTCTCATGCCCACAATATCAATCATGCCCGTGGAATTCCTTCCTCACTGCCGGCAATCCATGATATAAAAGCACCAAGGAATACACATGAACACCAGGTCCCACCTGTGTCAAAATAAAACCGTACGGGGTAAGTACGAAGGCATAGCCGACTACTAAAACCCACAGTACCAACAATGCTATAAAACTGTATCACGAGGTCTTTCTAGACCGCGCCACATGATCGAAGCTGGCCACTCGCCCTCAGTATCAATGTGTGCATCTAATCCTGGACTCCCGCAGTCCGCATAGGCCACCTAGGCCCGCATGAGGTATTCCCCGCATCAAGGGTAGCTACTCCTCGGCATTGTCCTGGAGTCTCATAGCCCGCATGGCCACATAGACCACATGAGGTATTCCTCGCACACTAACCTGGAACTCTCGTAGCTCCGCATAGGTCCCCTGGACCCGCATGAGGCATCCCTCGCATCGGGGGGCAGCTTAACCCCCGGTATAACATGTCAAGAGGTGAGTGGTACAATACTAACATAACGGCTTATCGTTAAACAACATAAGCACAACAAGGGAACCCCCTTTACACAAACGTTACAAGATACTAACACACGTAGCATCATAACATGTTTACTTATCAAACCAACAAGAAAGTATTACAAGGCTATCACAAACCAACATAGTCAAGTTATTCACACAAGGTACTTTCTATTTTATGTCAACAAGTTCGGGTTTTTGTCCCCAAAGTACTTCATATATTAACTCTTTAAAAAGATCCGTTTCTTTCACAAAAAGTCACACGATACCCGTAGTATCAAAATAGAGTGACTATCTTTTTAAGTAAACCAAAACAATTTCCCTACCTTCTTTTTGAACCAACTTAAGACAAAAGCATGCCTTCCTTTTTAAATGAAAACACTTCAATTTTTCAAGTCTTTGTCTTTTATAAATCAAGTTCTTACTTTGAAATTTTTAAGAAAATCAAAACTTGTTTATTAATGATCTTATTAAAGCAGCCATGATCTAGGAAATGTAATACAATTTTGTCTTATCTTAGCTTCTATGCAGATGGAGGTTTCTACTGGTTTTAATAATACTTACTTAGTCGATACATTTTCCTTTATTAGCTGCGATGGTTTGTTCGATACTTATTTCCCCTTTCCGAAATCAATATAAGGCTTCCATAAACAATTAAGTAAACCGTTCTTTTTATCTTTCTTAAGTCGTTATACCTAACTTCCCATAAAGCTAGTATAACTCTTAAGCTTTTAAAACCAAGTATTACTCTTCTTTCAAAAACGATTCTTAATTCCTTTGAAATACTTCAAGATTCTTATTATTTAAAACTCAAGTCAAAAGACATCGAAGTAAAACCACGTTCAGTTAACACACGTACGTCTACCGTACTATATATATTCTTTAAAAATATCATGCTCAAGAGGATAGGAAGAATCACATACCTCCTCGGCGAAATCCACCTGCCAAGTCGAATATGTCGCGCGCAGAGTTTCAACCTATAATAGTCAAATACGTCTATCAACGTCTAGACTACTCTGTAGAATATTCTAAGCAGAGGGTTCTCTATTCTACGGAAAAAATGGGCAGCACTTCCCTACCCGTCAAACTACTCAAGTCTACTGTAAATACAGTCCTATGTAATTACAGTTCAATTCTCTTCTTTCAATAACCTTCTATATCTTTTACACACTTCTAAACTACTATATGTAATTTCCAATTACAATAGAAGGACAAGATTAATTACCTCGATAAGCCCAAAATTATCCAAGTTTTAATGTCGATCCTGAGCAACGTTTAGCTCCTACTCCGTGCGCTCCAACCCGCTCCCAGCGACCCTTATACGCTCCTAACCAACTCCTCTTTAAGAACCAACCTAAACAAGTGAAGAACACTAAGGTTCTTGTCCTCACAACTCTCGGCCAAGGTGAGGCTTTAGGGGCTAGGGTGTGAAATCTTTTCTAACTTTTGGTTAACAATCTTCCTAATACACTAAGGAAGAACACTTAAGAGTTTAGGAATTTTTGGACAAAGTTTGGTTAAGGGAGATGGGTGTTTCGGACGAAGGCTTTCAAGGAAGGGGGAGGGGAAGTTTGGACGAGAACTTCAACTAAAGGGGGAGAGGGATTTTGAGACTTGGAAATTGTTCAAGTGATGAAGAAGTCTTGCTATCAAGGGGGGTATTTATAGAACCTTGATAGTGCAGATTAAAACAAATGGAGGGTGAAGATTTGGATCCATGTGAAGAATGAGGTCTTCCAACCAAGTGTCCACCACAATGTTGGGACATATGTCCACCACAACCTTGGGACATATGTCCCCCACAACAATGAGCCATGTGGCCATCCACATGGCTCATAAAACCGTCCAAATACCTACTCCCACTCACCAAAAGAAAAATATCTTCCAAGACTTTGACCACTTGACCATGCAAATCGTCCAAAAATCCGTCCACTTGAGGGTGACACATGTCGCCCTCTCGTTGGTCCAAAATATTCATTTTCCGAAAATATCCGTAATGCCAAAAATCCGAAAAGTAAAGTGGGCCTCACAAAACCGTAAATTCTCTCGTGGGCCCCACGTGACCAATTCCGGAAATTAAAATTTCAATACTTCTAAAATATTCCAAAAAGTCCGAATGCCAAATCTGGGAATCCAATTCCCATTAACGAACCTTTTTACTTTACAAAAATCGGAAACTTTTCCGTCGAAAAATCACATCTTTCTTCCTTTCCAAAATTACTGTCGTATTCTCGTACGTACGTCCTCACATACATACTCTGGAACTACGGGGTGTAACAATGAGAGTGTGTATGAATAAGGCTAATAAGAAGTTAGGGGGATTTCTTAACTTGCTTATTTATTGTATGATGGCCGGTTGAGATAGGGTAGAGTATAAATGAGGGGTAAACCCCCAAGACGTTATACCACCTTCTCCAGGGTAAGAGTATAAATAAGGGGTAAATCCCCAAGACGTTATACCACCTGCTTCAGGGTAAGAGTATAAATAAGGGGTAAACCCCCAAGACGTTATACCACATGTTTCCGTGGATTTGCTACCCATGATGCGAGGAATACCTCATGCGAGTCCTTATGGGCTTATGCAGGTGAAATAGTCCCATGCGGGCGGGTACAGCCTATGAGAGGAATACCTCATGCGGGTCCACACGACCTATGCGAGTGAAATAGTCCCAGGAGTAGGATTGCTTAATGATACTGCGGGCGGATGGTCCTGCTTTGATCGTGAGCTTCCTATTTTTATGTTGTACGTATACACTTAGTTACTCTCATTGTTAGTAAGGCACAGTGTACTATAATTTGATTATCATACATGTCTCCGGCTTTGTTTTAAACTTATGATGTAATTACAGTATTTTTTCCAGTTTTACATACTTGGTACATATTGTGTACTGACCCACTTCCTCGGGGGTTGCATTCATGCCGCATGTAGGGGTAAGCAGGTGGTGGATCCTCATTCTTAGGATCACTTATCAGACGTCAGAATCTCCATTTCTCCGGAGGCTTTTCTTTTTGGTACAGTCTTTCCCTGATGTTGTAGATTTATGTACATTCAGGGGTATGGCGGGGCCCTGTCCCGCCATAGTTGTTATTCCTAGAGGTCTGTAGTCATATTTTGTGGTTTGGGCTGTAAAAAAACCGAGTTGTACAGTTTTTCTTTTGATTATGCATATTTTATGGAAGGCGGCCTTATCGGCTAGCCTGTGATGTTATTGTCTAAACATGTTGTATGTTGTGTATGTTCCGCTGCTATTCTCTGATGTATACGAGCAGGGTGCCGGGTAGGCACTGGCCGCGCCCGGTCGGGTCGTGACATATGTATTGGTGGGATGGCCTGAAAAGAGATGTAGCAGAATTTGTTGCTCAGTGTCCGAATTGTCAGCATGTCAAGGTTGAGCACCAGAAGCCCGGTGGGCTATTGCAGGCGATTGATAATCCGACATGGAAGTGGGAGGTGATCAACATGGATTTTGTTGCAGGGTTACCTCGTACTCAGAGGAAGTGTGTTTCCATCTGGGTTATTGTAGACAGGGTGACAAAATCAGCCCACTTTCTTCCAGTCAGGACTACGTATTCGGCTGAGGATTATGCTAGATCAGATATCGGGAGATTGTGAGATCGCACGAGTTCCTATATCTATTATATCGCATGCAGGAGCCCGGTTCACGGCTAACTTCGAGGTCTTTCGAAGGGTTAGGGACACAGGTGAGTCTCGATCTGCGTTTATCCTCGTGCACCGACGCGGCAGAGCGTACTATCCAGACACTTGGTGATATGCTGCGGGCCTGTGTTATTGATTTCAGGGGTAGCTGGGAGGACCATTTGCCTCTTGTTGAGTTTGCTTATAACAACAACTACCATTCTAGTATTAAGATGGCGCCATATGAGGCTTTGTATGAGCGGAAGTGTAGGTCGTCGATTGGTTGGTTCGACGTGGGCGAGGTTCAGTTAGTTGTCCCAGACTTGATTCAGCAGGCTGTGGATAAGGTGAAGCTTATCCAGGAGAGACTGTTAGTAGCTCAGAGTCGGCAGAAGTCTTATGCAGATAATCGGCGTCGACACTTGGAGTTTCAGGTTGACGATTGGGTCTTCTTGAAGATATCACCCATGAAGGGTGTGATGAGGTTCGGAAAGAAGGGGAAACTTAGCCCAAGGTACATTGGGCCTTACCAGATGATCCGTAGAGTAGGAAAGGTTGCCTATGAGTTGGAACTGCCGTCCAACTTGGAGGCAGTACATCCGGTCTTCTATGTTTCTATGTTGCGGAAGTGTATCAGAGATCCATCGAGAGTTTTCCAAGCTAGTGATATCCAGGTGACGGAGGGATTATCATATGAGGAGAGTCCCATAGCGATACTCGATCGCCAGGTCAGGCGATTGCGGACCAAAGATGTGGCTTCCGTCAAAGTCTTGTGGCGGAATGATAATAGAGAGGAGATTATTGGGAAGCGGAGGAGGACATAATGATTAAGTATCCTCACTTATTCCCTACACCTTCAGGTAATTCATCTCCCTTACTTGTCAGTTTTAATTGAAGTATTTGTTTAAGTGTTGTTATGTGGCCAGATGTGGCATATTTGGTATGTAGGGGTTGTAAAAGGAGACTATGTCGCTGTCTATTAGATTGACTCCGAAGGAACATTCGGGGACGAATGTTTTTAAGGGGGGAAGAATTTTACACCCCGTAATTCCAGGATATGTATATAAGAACGTACGTAAGAAAACTGGACTTTAAGATTTGAGACTCGTAGAATTTACCGGAATTATAGAAATGTCGGAAAACGAAACATTATGGACGAATGGGAGGGTGACACGTATCACCCCCCCACTCTATTGGGCTTGGACGAAATGGACAAGGTCCAAATTGTCAAGTCTTGCAATGCCAAGGCTTGACATTGTTGACCAAGTCAATAAGCCCACTTGAGTCATGATATTTAATGTTATACCCCGTAGTTCCAGGGTATGTATGTGAGAATGTACGTACGAGAATACGACAGAAATTTTGGAAAGAAAGGAAGATGTGATTTTTCGACGGAAAAGTTTCCGGTTTTTGTGAAGAAAAAGGTTCGTTAATGGGAATTGGATTCCCAGATTTGGTATTTGGGCTTCTTGGATTATATTAGAATTATGGGATTTTATTTTCGGAAATGGTCACGTGGGGCCCACGGGAGAAATTTACGGTTTTGTGGGACCCACTTTATTTTTGAGATTTTTGGGATTTTGGATATTTTCGGAAGACGAAATATTTTGGACGAATCGGGGGGCGACACGTGTCACCCCCATGTGGCACCTTGGCCGAAATTGGAGGGACAAGTGGCTAGCCACTTGTCCCCTTGGCCGAATGGCCTTGACACTTGGTAGCCCAAATCGTTGGCCATGTGGTGTGGTGGGACCCACACACACATGGCCCAATCTTGACCACACACCTTGCTTAGATCTTGACCCTTGAATCCTCTATATATACCCCCTTAAGTTGAAGACTAAATTCATTCCACACTTAAGCCTTCCAAGGCAAAATACTCCCTCCCTTGAGCTTGTGTTTTCGTCCCTCCCCCCTTCTTGTGTATAAAATACTTTGTGTATTGTTGTATAATCCCAAATACCTTGGCCTAGTATCCCTAGTAGTATTCCAAAGTTGTTTTAATACTAGGAGCCCGGAAATGCTACTTTATTCCAATAGTCGCAAAATGAAACCCTAGAAAATCTTCATAAGCTTGGTTGAAGTGTTAAGAGAAGTTGTTTAGAAACTTCTAAGGGTCGCTTGGAGCGGGTTGGAGCGTAAGTAATTGGAGCTAAACGTTTCTCAGGATCGACATATAATCTTGGATAATTTTGGGCTTATCGAGGTAATAATCTATGTCCCCCTATTGTAATTGGATATTACATATTGTAGTAATTTAGATTTGAGTATAAGATATATTGGAAGGATGATTATAAAGGATTGAACTGTATTTACATTGGATTGTATTTACAGTAGACTTGTGTAGTGTTATTGTGAAGTAGAATGGTACACGTCCGGTTAGACGTGTAACCCTCTCCCCTGGGAGTTGTTGGCCTGGTAGCGGCCCGAGTAGAGAGAGATTTATGTGGTTGCGGGGATGTCTTTGCGAATTTTCTGTAGAATAAGGAACCATGCATTTAGAATATTCTACGAAGAGATCGAGAGGTTGATAGACGTTTTGTGGCCTTTTTAGGTGGAAGTACTACGAGTAGCGTATTCTACTTGAAGGGTGGAAAAGGCTAGCGGGGTTACAGTACTTTGGAGCTTTTTGCTTCTTGTCGATAATCGTCGCGAGGTATGTGAACCTCTTCCTATCTTTTCTAGCATGATTGTTGTGAACTATGTAGTACGGTAGACGTACATGTGCTAAGTGAATTGGTTGGTTTAAAACATAGGGTGTTATAATAGCTTTATGGGAAGTTAGTTATAACGACTTTATGTAGGTAGAAGAATGGTTTATTGGCTTTTGAAAGATAAGAGACTTGATTTTGAAAGATAAGAGACTTGACTTATAAACGACTTGATTTTGAAAGATAAGAGACTTGATCTTGAAAGATAAGAGACTTGACTTATAACGACTTGTTTTCGGAAAAAGAGAAGTAACTTGATTTTAAGTATAGGTTACTTGTTTTGAAAAGAGTAAGTTATTTGGGTTTTAAAAGAATACTTGTTGTTGTTTTAAAAGAAAAGAGACTTGTGGAATTGAAGAGTTTTTGGTTTAGAACATAAAGTGTTATAACAGCTTTATGGGAAGTTAGTTATAACAACTTTATGAAAATAAATGAGTTGTTTTATCATTGGTTTTAAAATGGTAACTTGACTTTAAAAGGAGAAGTGTTTTGGTCTAAAAAGAAGGCATGGTATTGTCTTAATTTGGTTTAAAAAGGAAAGTCTGGAAGTTGTTTTGGTTTAATTAAAATATTAGTCACTTTATTTTGATACTACGGGTATCGGGTGACCTTTGTAAAAGAAATGAATCTTTTAAAAAGAATTAAACGTACGTAGTACTTTGGGGTCAAAACCTGGACTTTAGCATAAAATGAAAGTACCTTAAGTTGTGTGTAACTTGCCTACGTTTGCGTGTGATAGCCTTGTCGTGCTAGTATTGTATTTCTATACCACCGCGTCTCTCGATGGAGGGCCGGTTATCTTGTTATATCCTCGACCCATCGACACGTTGGGTGGCCCACGTATGGTTCCATTAGGATTGTTGTTCCATGGACTAGCTCTCCATGAGGTTTTACTGATTCGGCTTGGTATCTGGTAGTTGGCTCTCGTACTTGCCCCGAAGTCGTGGCTGTTTCGGCTTGGTATCTGGTAGTTAGCCTTCGTACTTGCCCCGTTCAGTCTTGTGACGAAGTCTCGTGATTCCGACTTGGTATCTGGTAGTTAGTCTTCGTACTTGTTATACCCCGTATTTCCATAATATGTATGTGAGGACGTACGTACAAAAGTTTAGGCCTTAAGTTAGGCTAGGAACGAAAATATTTGTGCACAACTACCAAAAAGAATTATTTTCCGACGAAACGTTTTCCAAACTTTGCGAAGGGAAAATTACGGTTGTGATGTTTATTATTTTTGCGGATTTTTACGAGAGATGAAACATTTTGGACCAACAAGAGGTCGACACATGTCACCCTCAAATTGGCGGATTTATGGGCGTCAATTGGATGATTTCAAGCCTTGGAGTTGGTAGGATATTTTGTGATATTTTGTGTGGTAGATGGATAAGGTGGGACCCACACACACTTGTCCAAATCCTCACCCTACACTTGCCCACCACTTGTCTTAATCTTGGCCATTGATTGGCCTATAAATACCCCCCCTTTGTTGAAGACTTCTTCATCCACAACACAACTTTCTAAGTCTTGAAAAATCCTTCCCTCCCTTGTAGTGAAGCTCTCGTCCAAAGAGCTCCCCCTCCCCCCCCCTTTGAGAGGCCCTTGGCCGAGACACACACCCCCCCCCTTCCTTGAGTTATTTTCGAAAAATACACCCCCCCCTTGGTAGAAAAGTATTCTCCAAGTATTGTTGCTATTCCAAAATACCTTGGCCCAAGTACCTTGTAGTATTCCAAGGTTACACCTATACTAAAAGCCCAGAAATACTATTATACTTCCTTCACCACAAAACGAAACCCTAAGGAAAATCTTCACAGTTGGTTGAAGTATTAAGAAGAAGTTGCGTAGAACTTCTAAGGGTTGTTTGGAGCGGGTTGGAGAACCCGGAGTAGGAGCTAAACGTTGCTCAGGATCGACATTAAATCTTGGATAATTTTGGGCTTATCGAGGTAAATACTCTTGTCCTTATATTGTAATTGGAAAATTACATACTGTTGTAGTATAGAAATGAATACAAGATTCATAGAAGAGATTTGAAATGTAATAGAAGGATATTACAGGAAAGACTTGAACTGAAATCACATCAGAAGAATATTAAAGTAGAAGATTGAACTGTACTTACATAGGACTGTATTTACAGTAGACTTGTGTAGTTTAACGGGTAGGGAAGTGCTGCCCGATTTTCCGTAAAATAGAGAACCTACTGCTTAGAATATTCTACAGAGTAGTCTAGACGTTGATAGACGTATATGGCCTTTATAGGTTGAATGTTCTGCAAGTAGCATGTTCTACTTGAAAGGTGGACAAGGCTAGCCGGGTTATAGCCGTGGAGCGTTTTGCTAATTGTCGATAATCGTCGCGAGGTATGTGATTCTTCCTATCCTCTTGAGCATGATATTTTAAAAGAATATATATAGTACGGTAGACGTACGTGTGTTAACTGAACGTGGTTTTACCGCGATGTCTTTTGACTTGAGTCTAATAATAAGAATTTTGAAGTATTTCAAAAGAATTAAGAAACCTTTTTGAAAGAAGAGTAATGTTTGGTTTTAAAAGCTTAAGAGTTATACTAGCAGTTAGAGAGATGTTTCTCTCACTAGGCAAAAATGCTCTCAACATTTTTTCCTAGTTGCTCTTCTACGTCTTCCTTCTTCTATGATTTCCATCAACAAATATACTACACAGATTGTTCTTTGATATATTCCATCCTACGTTGAAGTTTGTGTGTTCATTTCACGCTCACTCTAATTGATTTGTTATAAAGTAAGGTATCTTCCTTATAGCCATGAGAAAGAATACAAAGATTTCAGCCAAAAGAATGAAAGAGATTATTTTGATTGTTCAAGATTACAAGTTACAAGATATGAATTTGAAGTTTGCATTTCGGCGGCGCGGGCGATTTCCGGTTGTATCTCCGAATATTGCATGGAATATTCGACAAAGTGTTCGGGTTACTAGCGAGCCGGAGGGTGATCTTGGTGTGCAAGAGGGTTATGATGGTGGTCTTGGGTCGAGGAAGAAGCTCTTGGTTTCTCCCATCCTTCCGGTGGCAACCTCAGCTAGTGTTCCGGTTGAAAAGCTTCACTATGGGGGGTTTACGGGTCTTGACGGATTTCCCAGGTCAATTGCGGGAAAGGTGGGTGGTCACGGGTTGCAGGAGGGTCGTGATGGTGATAAAGGGTTGTGGTTGAACCCCTTGGTTCACCGTTCAATTGTCTTTGAGTCCATGGGAGCTTTTCCGGCAGCTTTCGTCGGAAAGCGCTGCACCCGGTCTTGATGGTGATCCCGGGGCAAAAGTGGGTATGAAGGGTGGACCCGGGGTGCAGGAGGGTGGTGTTGATGTTCAGGGTTTGAGGCTTGAATCCTTGGACCTCCGATCCTTGGTTTTTGAGTGCATAGAGTTTTTTCCGGCGGCCACTTTGGATGTCAAGGGGTCAACGGGACTCGAGGTTAGTCACGGGTTGACTGCGGGTCAGGTGGGTGGGAATGGGTCTTGGGGAAAGTCCATGGACCACCTTTAGTGGTTGACTCGAGAACTTTTCATTTCCAATTGGCCTTGGAAACGCTAAGGTTGTAGGCCAGGGTTTTTTAGCCTAAAGAGGTCTAGAAATTTGATTCATTCTTTTGTTGCGGATGTCAATGGCACGCCTCATTCTCTATGTGCTACATATTTAATTGCTGAGAGAACCAAGGAAACATCTCATTCAATGGGACATCGAAACTTGAAAAGGGTAAGAACCGATGAGTCATCTCTCCTAATGAATTCAAAGGTCACTGAAACCAAAGGGGCAGCTCATCAAAAGAGGTCTAGAAACTTGATGGCTACAGGATTCGAAGGGGCTTCTCTTCAAACGACTTTTGACACTGGTTGGTCTCCGGATCTTGATAGAGATCCCGGGTCAAAGGTGGGTATGGTGGGGGGTCCCGGGATGCTAGAGGGTCGTGATAGTGGTCATGGGTTGTGGATGGAATCCATGGGTCACGGTATGGAGGGTAATCTTATGAAGGATAAAGGTGTGGCTTTTTGTTGTTTTCCGACTGGCAACATGGAGGTCGGAGATGAAACGGGTCTTGTGGATGATCCAGGGTCAATGGTGGGTCAGGACGGTGGTCATCGGTCAGTGTTCATGTCCACGAGGCATCAGTCTAAGGTTGGTGAAGCCGTTGGGACTTCTTTTCCCAAGGACGCTGAGAAGGCAGATGTTGCGGTTTCCGAAGCCCCACCCCTTCTCGAGGGAATGTCGGGTCACACGGGTGGGCATGGATTAATGGAGGATCAAGAGGATGGTTCCGGGTCGAAGGAGGGTCAGAGGAGTAGTCATGGGTTGCTGATTGGTCACGTTGGTGTTCGTGGGGCATGGCCGCGACTGCGGTCTTCAATTAAAGTTTGTAGAGACCGATGTTGGTTCATTTCCCTTGGTTCTTGGTAGTATGAATCGTGTGGAAGTCGAACAACCTACCCTTCTAACGAGACCTGGTATTTCGGGGCATTTATTGGCTGAGAAAACCAAGGAAGCATCTCATTCTATGAGACATCGAAAATTGATAAGGGTGAGAACCGATGAGTCACTCATTCTATTGAATTCAAAGGTTGCAGAAACCAAAGGGGCAACTCGTCAAAAGAGGCTTGGAAACTTGATGGCTACGGGATTCGAAAAGACTACTCTTCAATCAAGTCTTGGAAGATCAACTTCTGTGGAAATCGAAGGGACACTCTTTGCCAAATCGCCTAAAATCTCACAATTGGTCTCGGCCATGGGAGCATTCAATGCCAAACGACTTAAGCCTTTTTTTGGGAATCTTTCCCAATAGTGCACTACTCTTGAATTCCCCAAAAAATGCATCTAATGCACGTACTAAGCGTGCAAGGAGTTTCAATTCAATATAGGAAAATTAAGCAGGAATCGTTACAAGTCCTTGTCTAGAATCAGAAGGACTTAAAACTACTATGATCTTATCCCCTCTTGTAATGGCACCTTTGAGTGACCACTGCACCCCTCCCTCATTTCTTGCTTGCTTAAACGTTGAGGATTGAGAACCCTCAATGACTGATTGTAGCCATCTTTATTTCCGTTATTAGTAATAATATTTGCATTTACCTAAAAAAAAAAAAAAAGAGTTATACTAGCTTTATGGGAAGTTAGGTATAACGACTTAAGAGAGATAAAAAGAATGGTTTATTGATTTTAGAAGTTAAGAGACTTGATCTTAAAAGATAAGAGACTTGACTTAATTGAATTAATATGAATTTTGTTAAAAAATGTGAAACCTCATTCGTGAGAAATGAGTACTTGGTTTTTAAAAAGAATAATGTTTTACTGATTCCGGAAATCAGAATAAGTATCGAACGAACCACTGCAGCGTTAATAAAGGGAAATGTATTGACTAATTAAGTATTATTAAAACCAGTAGGAACCTCCATCTGCATAGAAGCTAAGATGAGACAAAATGATATTACATTTCCTAGATCATGGCTGCTTTAATAAGATTGATTATGAACAAGAATAACCTACTCACATATATGGCATATGTTTCTCAAATTGTTTTAAAGGAGAATTATGTTATTAAGTGATTAAAACTATGAACTACGAAACCTTTCGAAAATGAGAAACTTGAGCATTTGAAATTAGGCAAACTTGAACGTTTGGAAAATAATGTTGTTACTTGATTTTACAAAGGGAAGTGTTTTGGTTTACTTAAAAAGATAGTCACTCTATTTTTATACTACGGGTATTGTGTGACTTTTGTGAAAGAAACGGATCTTTTAAAGAGTTAATGTATGAAGTACTTTGGGGATAAAAACCCGAACTTGTTAACATAAAGTAGAAAGTACCTTGTGTGAATAACTTGATTGTGTTGGTTTGTGATAGCCTTGTAATACTTTCTTGTTGATTTGATAAGTAAACATGTTAGGATGCTACGTGTGTTAGTATCTTGTGATGTTTGTGTAAAGGGGTTTCTTGTTGTGCTTATGTTGTTTAACGATAAGTGTTATGTTAGTATTATATCACTCACCTCTTGACATGATCTGGGGTTAAGGCGCCTCCGTCGGGGTAGACTCAGCGATGCAGGACCATGATTCGAGAATACCTCATGCGGGTCGGGTGGCCTATGCGGAGCTACGAGAGTTCGTGTTAGTGTGCGGCCTTTGTGGTCATGCGATGCATGTGGCCGTGCGGATCGCGAGTCGGGGCGTTGCCGGGGAGTAGCTACCCTCGATGCGGGGAATACCTCATGCGGGCCTATGTGAGTGGCCTCTGCGGAGCTGCGGGAAGTTCCAGGACTAGACGCGCACATTACATACTGCGGGCGAGTGGCCAGCTTCGATCAAGTGGCGGTCTAGACAGATCTCATGATACAGTTTATGACCTTGTTGGTACTGTGGGTCTTAGTAGTCGGCTATGCCTTCGTACTTACCCCGTACGGTTTTATTATGACACAGGTGGGACCTAGTGTTCATGTGTATTCCTTGGTGCTTTTATATCATAGACTGCCGGCAGTGAGGAAGGTATTCCACGGGCATGATTGATATTGTGGGCGTGAGACCCATAGTTATATTTGAGTGACGACTTTGAGGGCGTGAGTCCCTGACTTGACATGACTGCTTATTTATTGTGAATTGTAGTTTGGTTATCATATATGTCTCCTGCTTTATATAGACTACTATGATGTCATTTACAGTATTTTCAGTTTCACATACTTGGTACCTGTTGTACTGACCTCCTTCGGGGGGCTGCGTTCATGCCACAGGTAGAGGTACACCAGTCGTCGATCCTCGCTCTTAGGATCACAGTTCAGCATTTTGGGAAGCTCCGTTTCTCCGGAGGCTTATCAGTGGTATAGTCCCCTGTCGTTGTAGGTACTTACATTCAGGGGTATGGCGGGGCCCTGTCCCGCCATTGTTGTTACATCATTCTTAGAAGTGCAGAAAATCTTGTTGTGGCGAGTTTGTAAAAGGGATGTAGCTGTTCGGATTAAGTTTTTATATATATATGCCGAAGGCAACTTTTCTCGAATAAGCGTTTCACACTTCATGTTATTTCATGTCTTGTTTTATATTCCGCTGATTACTCTGATGTATGTCTACTTGGGTGTCCGGTAAGGCACGATCCACGGGCGGGTTGGTCGTGATGATGCTTGCCGACCGCGTCGTATGACTTGGTATCCGTAGTTGGCTTTCGTGCCTTGCCCAGGTCACCGTGGTTTGGTTATATAGATTTGTTGGTACGACTTTGTTATCTGGTAGTTGGCTTTCGTACTTGCCCCAATCAGTTGATGATGCGGTTTGGTATCTGGTAGTTAGCCTTCGTACTTGCCCCGTACGGTTGTTATGACACAGGTGGGACCTGATGTTCATGTGTACTTCTTGGTATGACTATATCATAGACTGCCGGCAGTGAGGAAGGTATTCTACGGGCATGATTGATGTTGTGGGCGTGAGTCCCTGACTTGACATGACTGTTTATATATTGTGGACTGTAGTTTGGTTATCATACATGTCTCCTGCTTTATATAGACTATTATGATTTCATTTACAGTATTTTACAGTTTCACATACTTGGTACCTGTTGTACTGACCTCCTTCGGGGGGCTGCGTTCATGCCGCAGGTAGAGGTACATTGGTTGTGGAGCCTCGCTTTTAGGATCACAGTTCAACATTTTGGGAAGCTCCGTTTCTCCGGAGGCTCATCTTTGGTATAGTCCCCTGTCAGTGTAGTTACTTGTACATTCAGGGGTATGGCGGGGCCCTGTCCCGTCATAGTTATGGTTACATTCTTAAGTGCAGTAATCTTGTTGTGGGCAGGGTTTGTAAAAGGATTTAACTGTTCAGGTTGATATATATATATATGTATATATTCAGAAAGGTGACCATTTTGGTTAGCCTGTTTCATACTTTATCTCTTGTTTCATGTCTAAGTTTTTATTTCCGCTGATTTTCTCTGATGTTGTATCACTAGGGTGCCCGGGGTAAGGCACCAGTCACGGGCCCGGGATCGGGTCGTGACAAAAGTGGTATCAGAGCAGTTAGTCCTCGGAAAGTGTCTACAGACCGTGTCTAGTAGAGTCTTGATTATCGGTGTGTTGTGCACCACATCTCTAATCAGGAGGCTGCAGTACATTTAGGATTGGTTTCCCTTCTTCTCACTCTGAGATCGTGCCTTAGAGCTGTGTTCTAAGTTGGACTCCCTCTGACGCATTCTTTTATATCAGTTATGCCTCCACGCAAGGCAACCAGAGCCCAGAAGGGCAAAGCGTGAGAGGAGGCTGCGAGTAAGCACGGAGGTTACCAGCGACGCCCGCTTTTACCAGGTGGTGCTACGACGACGGATTCTACGACGCCGGCCCAGCGAGTTTAGAACCGCAGCGATGGCTGCTGAGACCACGATACACGAGCCTCGGCCCGCGGCGAGAGCGAGGATATGGGTTGCAAGGAGATGGCCCGATTACTAGTTAGGTTTATGGCGAGACTTGAGGACGAGCGAGGCGGGGTACGATGAGTGCACCCGGGGCGATAGTTGGAGACCGGGACTTCTTAAGTTGCGATGCACGGTGTTCTATGGATCGAGAGCTGAGGATGACCCTCAGGAGTTTATCCAACAGTTACAGCGGATCATGAGAGTGATCAAGGCCTCAGAGGCAGAGTCGGTGGTATTGGGTTCGCATCGGCTGCGTGATACTGCAGTCGACTGGTTTGATTCATGGGAACTGTCCCGGGGGGAGCATGCGCTTCCAGCTGTATGAGACGAGTTCTCAGGAGCATTTCTTGCACATTTCTTGCCCCCACAGATGAGGAGGGCTCGGGCCGACATATTTTTGATGTTGAGGCAGGACGGGCGTATGGTTCGGGAGTACAACGTGGAGTTCGACTCGTTGGCCCGATATGTCCCGACATTAGTGGCAAATATGGAGGACAGAGTGCACCGCTACGTCACGGGGCTCGATGACTACTTGGCAGAGGCTTGCTCGGGTGTAGCTCTTGACGAGCATGGACATTGCCGCGTGCGAGCTTATGCACTTAGGTGTGAGGCGGAGAGGTCGACGGAATGACCAGATCAGCCGAAGAGGGCGTAAGAGCGAGTCTTTTGGCGACTTTCGGCGGACCGCCCAGCGAACTAGTTATGCGCCTCCGCCCGATCTGAGCGGTCCTCGCGATCTTGAGGCATCGAGTATTCGGAAGCGGTCGGGGCTCGAGGTTGAGTTTTGGGAGTAGTGTTGTTGACGGATGAGGCCACCCTTACCTCGGTGTGGCCGTTGCGGTAGAATCCATAAGGAGTGTCGTCTTTGGTTCGGGAGGTTGTTTTACATGCGGCGGCGGGGCCATTTTGCGAGAAATTGTCCGACCAGAGGTAGCGCGGATGTAGAGACTCGGCCTTCAGGATCTATGGCTGGTTCATCACCTTCTACAGCTATGCGCCCTGCAGGGCAGGCCTATGATTAGAGTGAAGCAGTAGATACAGGTATATCCTTAACCCTCTAGAGTTAAGTATGCTTGATATGATGGTCTTCTTATTGTGTGCTATGTACGGATAGCATTGTGTTATTGATGTGTTAGAAAACATGGTTAGTTGAAAGGATAAGTATGGGGGTATGGAAGGTGTGAACCTTAGAATATTACACGTTGAGACCTTAGATGTAAGTTCGTCTCGAATATAAGACTTTGCAGGTGATCCTTGTCGGAAAGCATTTTATACATGGGGTGTATTAGTGGGATAATTCCTTGGGTTGTGTAAGATGAAAGTGGTAGCTTTCAGGACTTGTATAGGTAAGGTTGTTCCGGATCGGGGAACAAGAGTCTGGTGCGATTATGGGTCGGGTTGAGGACCATTCGCGGGTCAACCCGCAGCCCGGTTTGGGGTGGGGTCAGTTCGAGGTGGTCCCGCCAGGTGGTAGGGTCACGAGGGTGCTAAGCCCAGGTTTAGGTAACCATCGTACGAGTTCGTGGATATGTTCGACCAGAATCGGATCGTGAAGGCCGGGAATTGCCTTAAGGGAATTTGAGGCTAGTATGATGACCAAGTTAGAGATAGTGACCCCGAGGTTTGGAAACTGAAGCAATGACAGAAATGTGGTACGTATTGTAGGAAGATTTCGAGAGTACGAGGAAGATCCGACGAGTAAGGAAAGAGGCTAAGATGTGTTAAGATGATGGAAGTGTCCTTTTTATAAGTGAAGAGGGGAAGGAAGTATCCTTTGGACCCTGGGTGGAAGTTTTGTGTTGTTATGCACGTTAGAGGTGATTCCTCGTTGGCTTGGATTGAGAGTTGCGTGTATGTTATACTATGGCCATTGGTGGCAGGTCCGGCTTGGTAAGTATAGTAGTGAAGACTATCTGCGCGCAGTATGTTTGGAGACTTAGAAGGAACCTTCGGGACGAATGTTTCTAAGGGGGGAAGAATGTTATACCCCATAGTTCCAGGGTATGTATGTGAGAATGTACGTACGAGAATACGACAGAAATTTTGGAAAGAAAGGAAGATGTGATTTTTCGACGGAAAAGTTTCCGGTTTTTGTGAAGAAAAAGGTTCGTTAATGGGAATTGGATTCCCAGATTTGGTATTTGGGCTTCTTGGATTATATTAGAATTATGGGATTTTATTTTCGGAAATGTTCACGTGGGCCCACGGGAGAAATTTACGGTTTTGTGGGACCCACTTTGTTTTTGAGATTTTCGGTATTTTGGATATTTTCGAAAGACGAAATATTTTGGACGAATCGGGGGGCGACACTGGTCACCCCCATGTGGCACCTTGGCCGAAATTGGAGGGACAAGTGGCTAGCCACTTGTCCCCTTGGCCGAATGGCCTTGACACTTGGTAGCCCAAATCGTTGGCCATGTGGTGTGGTGGGACCCACACACACATGGCCCAATCTTGACCACACACCTTGCTTAGATCTTGACCCTTGAATCCTCTATATATACTGTCACGACCCGAACCGGGGCCCGTGACTGGTGCCTTACCCCGGGCACCCTAGTGATACAACATCAGAGAAAATCAGCGGAACATAAAGCATAAATATGAAACAAGAGACATGATAAATAAAAGCAAATAGGCCAACCAAAACGGTTGCCTTCCAACATATATATATAAACATTTGAACAGTTACAATCCTTACACCCTGCCCGCAATAACTACAGACCTCTAAGATTTATACAACAACTATGACGGGACAGGGCCCCGCCATACCCCTGAGCGTACAAGAACTTACAGACTCAGGGTAACATACCAAAGATAAGCCTCCGACGAAAGCGGAGCTTCCCAACGCTGAAATGAGATCTAAATGCGAGGATCGACGGTAGATGTACTTACTGCGGCATGAACGCGGCCCGAAGGAGGTCGATCTGCAAGTACCAAGTATGTGAAGCGTAAAATCAGTAAATGAAATCATAATAGTCTATAAGCGAGAGACGGTATGATAACCAAACTACGATTACACACATAATGATTATATTAATTGTGGTCTCATGCCCACAACATCAATCCTGCGGTGGAGTAACTTCCTCACCGCGGCGATCATGATATGATAACAATAAGACAAAGAATCCAAATGGGAGCATACGTGCGCTACGCATCGTGTCGGTATGTCCAAAGGAACAGATAAGACAACATTCCAAATGGAAGCATACCGCGTGCGCTACGCGTCGTGTCGATGAGTCCAAGGAAACAATAAGACAGCATTCCAAATGGAAGCATACGTGCGCTACGCGTCGTGTCGATATGTCAAAGAGCAGATAAGACAACATTCCAAATGGAAGCATACGTGCGCTACGCATCGTGTCGGTATGTCCAAGGAAACAATAAGACAACAAGGCGGTAATCAAAGTGGAAGCATACCCGTGCGCTACGCGTCGTGTCGAGATGTCAAAGCGATTAACAAAAGTAACACTATCAACGAACGTGCTGCGGAATTTATCCGTCCGCTGGGTCCGTCCAAGTAAGTTCTCAACAAGTCAACTGACCCTCCATCGAGAGACACGGTAGTATAGAAACACAATTCTTGCACAACAAAGGCTATCACAACAAGCATAGGCAAGTTTTACAACAACAAGCATAGGCAAGTTTCACACAACAAGCATAGGCAAGTTTCACAACAACTCGAAGTACTTTCATTTTATGCCCAAGTCCGGGTTTTAACCCTAAAGTACTACGTACGTTAAATTCCTTTTAAAGAGATCTATTCCTTTTATAAAAGTCACCCGATACCCGTAGTATAAAAATAGAGTGACTTATATCCTTTAAGTAAACCAAAACAACTTCCATACTTTCCTTTTTAAAACCAAATTAAGGCAACATCATGCCTTCTTTTTCGACCAAAACACTTCTCTTTTTAAAGTCAAGTTACCACCTTAAAACCAGTGATAAAACCTTTCTTTTGTTTTCATAAGGTCGTTATAACCAACTTCCCATAAAGCTGTTATCACACCTTATGTTTTAAACCATTTTAAGACAACGCAATGCCTTTCTTTTCCCTAAAGTTCCAGTTTGCCTAATTTCAATTACACAAGTCTCTTTTTTGAAAAGTTTCATAGTTCAATGTCTTAATCTCTTTTAAAACAATTGAGTAACATATGTCATAGGCGAGTAGGTTATTCTTGTTCATAATCAGTCTTATTAAGCAGCCATGATCTAGAAAATGTAATATCATTTTGTCTCATCTTAGCTTCTATGCAGATGGAGGTTTCTACTGGTTTTAATAATACTTAATTATTCAATACATTTTCCTTTATTAACGCTGCAGTGGTTTGTCGATACACATTCTGATTTCCGAAATCAGTAAAACATTATTCCTTTCAAAAACCAAGTACTCACTACTCACGAATGAGGTTTCACACAAACATCCATATTAAGTCAAGTCTCTTATCTTTTAAGAATGAGTCTCTTAACTTCTAAACCATTAAACCATTCCTTTTATCTCTCTTAAGACGTTACACCTAACTTCTCATAAAGCTGGTATAACTCTTATGTTTTCAAGCCAAGTATACACTTCTTTCAAAAAGGTTTCTTAATCTTTTAGAATACTTCAAGGTTCTTTATTATCACACATCAAGTCGGTTATAAGTCAAATCAGTTATCTTTTTAAAAAAAACCACAAAGCATTTCTCATTTACATAGAGCTGTTATAACCAACTTCCAATAAAGCCGTTATAACACTTTATGTTTAAAAACAATCAAATACATTTAACACATGTACGTCTACCGTACTACATAGTTATACACATATCATGCTAGAACAGATAAGAAGAGGTTCACATACCTCGCGACGATTATCGACTAATAGCAAAACGCTCCAAGTACCTCGGCGTCGGCTACACTTTAAGCCAAGCGGTCACTCCAAACGTAGTACTTGACCTATAGAGGCCAAGGCGCCTATTAACATCTTTTGATCTCAACGTAGAATATTCTACGTAAATTTCGTGACACCTTTCCTCCCCGCAACAGCGTAAAACTCCTCTCATCGAGGCTGCTATGAGCCAACGACTCACAGAGGGGGTTTGCATGTCTAACCTGACATGTACAATTCTACTACACAAAGAATGCTACACAAGTCTCTTTATGTCTGATCTATGTAATTACTGATTCGATTCTCTTATTTAAATTCAGGCTTAAGTCGCAAGACATTGCCGTAAGTATTATTCAGGCTTAAGTCAAAAGACATTGCCGCACAACTAGGCTCAATTCTATATATAGTATACTTTAACTATATATTCCTACAACATGTAATTCCTAATTACAACAGAAGGTCAAGAGTGTTGACCTCGATAAGCCCAAAATTATCCAAGTTTATATGTCGATCCTGAGCAAGGTTTATCTCCTACTCCGAGTGCTCCAATTCGCTCCAAACAACCCTTAGAAGTTCTACGCAACTTCTACTTAACACTTCAACTGACTATGAAGGTTTTCCTTAGGGTTTCGTTTGGGACTGAGGGAAGTAAAATAGTATTTTCTGGGCTTTTGTATAAGTGTAACCTTGGGAATACTACAAGGTATTTGGGCATTATAACAATATTTGGAGAGTATTTCTATACCACAAAAAGGGGGTATTTATACGAGACAACTAGTCTAGGGGGGGGGGGGGTACCCCTCGGCTAGGGCACCACAAAGGTGGAGGGGGAGGCTCTCGGCCAAGGGCCTATCTCAAAGGGGGGGAGGGGGCTTTGGACGATAGCAAAACAAGAGGGAGGGAGTATTTGAGACTTAGGTAGATTGCTCAAGTTTTGGATGAAGAAAGTCTTCAACAAGGGGAGTATTTATAGGCTAACCAAAGGCCAACCAATGGCCAAGATGAGGACAAGTGTGGTGCAAGTGTAGGGCTAGATTTTAACCATGTGGACCTTATCCAACTACCACACAACTTGCACAAAATATCCTACCTACTCCCTTGACCCCAAATCGTCCAAACCGCCCACTAGTCACGGCGATGTGAGGTGACACTTGTCACCCTCCGTTGGTCCAAAATGTTTAAATCTCTCGGAAAAATCCGCAAAAATAATAAATGACATAGACGGAATTTTCTCTACGTAAGCTGTGGAAACGTTTCGTCGGAAAACGACTCTTTTTGGCACTTGTGCCCAAATTTCGAAACTAGCCAACTTTAAGGCTCAAATTATAATACGTCGCCTCACGTACATACTGGAAATACGGTATAACATTTTCCCCTCCTTAGAAACATTCGTCCCGAATGTTCCTTCTCAAGACGGATAACGATGAAGTTCTTCTAACAGGTTGCCAACGCCACACCTGGCCACGAAATAACACACGTTCTCTTCCTTCCTTACTCGTCGTGCCCTTTCTTGAACACTTGAACTCTTCTAGTATACGTACCACACTTCAGTCATCGCTTCAGTTTCCAAAACTTTAGAGTCATCACTCCCAAACTTGGTCATCTTACTAGCCTCAATCTTCCTTAAGGCCATTCCCGGCCTTCACGGTCTGCTTCTGGTCGAACACATCCACGAACTCACACGATGGTCATCTAAACTTGGGCCTAGCACCCTCGCGACTCTACCACCTGGCGGGACCACCCAGAGCTGACCCCACCACGAAACAGGCCGCGGGTTGGCCCTCAACATGGCCCCAACCCGACCTACTTAACGCATCACGCTCTTGTTCCCCGATCCGGAACAATCTTACCTCTACAGGTCATGAAAGCTACCACTTCCATTTCACACAACCCAGGGACTTATTACACAATACTTTCTAGGCATAAAATGCACTCCGACAAGGATCACTTGCAAAATCTGGTACTCAAGATGGCCTTACATCTAAGGTCTCAACTGTAATATTCTAAGGTTCATCATTTTCTCACCCTCAAGCTTACCCTTCTCACTAACCAGATTCTACATCACATTTTAGTACAAAGCTATCCGAACATAACACTAAACACATCATCACAACATCAATACATACAAAACTCTAGAGGTTAAGGATATACGAAAATAGGCGATTGGAGGACCGCTAAAATCGGGAACTTCCACCGCGACCTCTACCGTGGCCGCCGGTGTATGAACATCTGCTGGCTATGGAAGGTGAAGAACCATGGCCCGACCCGTGAGTCGTGTTATCTACCGCTACCCACACAGTCGGACAGTTTCTCCCAAAATGGCCTGCTGCCGCATGTAAAACAAACTCGGACTAGCACGACACTCCCCATGTGGAGTCTACCACGGCCACGGCGAGGTAGGGTGGCTTGGTGGTTAACACCCTGCTCTCCGAAAATCTGAACCCTTGGAGCCCCGACTGCTCCTCGAAAACTCGACGTTCAAGATTGTGAGGACCACTCAGTCGGCGGAGCGCGCATAACTAGTCTGGCTGAGGCGGCGCCTCGAAAATCACCAAAGGACCTGCGATTCGCCTCTTCTGCTGACTTTGGTCATTCCGTCGATTTCTCCGCTCCTCACCTCCAAGTGCATAAGCCTGCATGCGGGCAATGTCCATGCCCGGCTGAAGAGCTACACCCGAACAACTCTCTGCTAGGTAATCATCGAGCCCTGTAACATATCGGTGCACTCGATCTTCCATACTAGCTACTAATGCGGGGACGTACCGGGCCAATGAGTCGAACTCCACATTGTATTCCCGAACCGTACGCCCGTTCTGCCGCAACACCAAAAATTTGTCTGTCCGAGCCCTCCTCATCTGTGGAGGCAAGAAATGTGCAAGAAATGCCTTTGAGAACTCATCCCATAAAGCCGGAAGTGTATTCTCTCCCCGGGACAGCTCCCATGAATCAAACCAATCGACTGCGGTCTCACGCAGCCGATGCGAACCTAGGACCACTGACTCGGTATCCGAAGCCTTGATCACTCTCATGATCCGCTGTAACTGCCGGATGAACTCCTGCGGATCATCCTCAGGCCTCGACCCGTAGAACTCTGGCGGGCTACATCTCAGGAAGTCCTGTAGCCTCAAACTATCCGATCTAGGGTGAACCACTGGTGCTACTGGAACTGCTGCGTCCAGCCTATCCTCATATCTGGCCACGACCACGGCGATCGCCATCTCCTTGTACCCCATCTCATATGCTCCAGGCTGTAGGACTGGAGGCTCAGGTACTGTAGTCTCAGCAGCCACTGCTGCGGCTCTAAACTCTGCTGGTGCTGGCGGTGTCGCAAAACTCGCCGTCTGAAGTACTATCTCAGGTATTGACCGGGCCTGCGCCCTCGTACTCCTCAGATCCCACTAGCGCCTCCTGCCTTGCCGTCTGGGCTCAGGTTGCCTTACGCGGAGGCATAAGCGGTAAAGGAAAGGAATACGTCGGAGGTTCAACTCATCACATTTCTCTAAGGCACGATCTCGAATGAGAAGAATGGAAACCAATCCTAAATGTCCTATAGCCTCACGATTATAGATGTGGTGCACAACACACCGATAATCAAGACTCTACTAGACACGGTGCAGAGACACTTTCAGGATTAATCGCTCTGATACCACTTTGTCACGACCGAACCGGGCCGTGGTAGTGCCTTACCCCGGGCACCCTAGTGATACAACATCAGAGAAAATCAACGAAACAGAAAGCATAAATATGAAACAAGAGACATGATAAATAAAAGCAAATAGGCCAACCAAAACGGTTGCCTTCCAACATATATATATAAACATTTGAGCGATTACAATCCTTACACCACCGCCCACAATTACTCTGCACCTCTAAGATTTATACAACAACTATGACGGACGGGCGCCATACCCTGAGCGTAAGAACTTACAGACTCAGGGTAACATACCAAAGATAAGCCTCCGACGAAACGGAGCTTCCCAAAACACTGAAATGAGATCCTAAACGCGGGGATCGACAGCCGATGTACTTCTACCTGCGGCATGAACGCAGCCCCCCGAAGGAGGTCAGTACAACAGGTACCAAGTATGTGAAACTGTAAAATACTGTAAATGAAATCATAATAGTCTATAAAAGCGAGAGCGGTATGATAACCAAACTACGATGTACACACATATGATTATATCAATTCGGTCTCATGCCCACAACATCAATCCTTCCCGTGGAGTAACTTCCTCAGCTGGCGATCATGATATGATAACAACAAAAGACAATCCAAATGGGAGCATACGTGCGCTACGCGTCGTGTCGGTATGTCCAAAGGAACATATAAGACAACATTCCAAATGGAAGCATACGTGCGCTACGCGATCGTGTCGATGAGTCCAAGGAAACAATAAGACAGCATTCCAAATGGAAGCATACCCGTGCGCTACGCATCGTGTCAGTATGTCCAAAGGGAACAGATAAGACAACATTCCAAATGGAAGCATACCCGTGCGCTACGCATCGTGTCAGTATGTCCAAAGGGAAACAATAAGACAACAAGGCGGTAATCAAAGTGGAAGCATACCCGCGCTTCGCGTCGTGTCGATATGTCCAAAGCGATTAACAAAAGTAACACTATCAACGAACGTGCAGTGGAATTTATCCGTCACTGCCGGTCCCGTCCAAGTAAGTTCTCAACAAGTCAACCAACCCTCCATCGAGAGACACGGTAGTATAGAAACACAATTCTTGCACAACAAAGGCTATCACAACAAGCATAGGCAAGTTTCACAACAACAAACATAGGCAAGTTTCACAACAACAAGCATAGGCAAGTTTCACACAACAAGCATAGGCAAGTTTCACAACAACTCGAAGTACTTTCATTTTATGCCCAAGTCCGGGTTTTAACCCTAAAGTACTACGTACGTTAAATTCCTTTTAAAGAGATCTATTCCTTTTATAAAAGTCACCCGATACCCGTAGTATAAAAATAGAGTGACTTATATCATTTAAGTAAACCAAAACAACTTCCATACTTTCCTTTTTAAAACCAAATTAAGGCAACATCATGCCTTCTTTTTCGACCAAAACACTTCTCTTTTTAAAGTCAAGTTACCACCTTAAAACCAGTGATAAAACCTTTCTTTTGTTTTCATAAGTTCGTTATAACCAACTTCCCATAAAGCTGTTATCACACCTTATGTTTTAAACCATTTTAAGACAACGCAATGCCTTTCTTTTCCCTAAAGTTCCAGTTTGCCTAATTTCAATTACACAAGTCTCTTTTTTGAAAAGTTTCATAGTTCAATGTCTTAATCTCTTTTAAAACAATTGAGTAACATATGCCATAGGCGAGTAGGTTATTCTTGTTCATAATCAGTCTTATTAAGCAGCCATGATCTAGAAAATGTAATATCATTTTGTCTCATCTTAGCTTCTATGCAGATGGAGGTTTCTACTGGTTTTAATAATACTTAATTATTCAATACATTTTCCTTTATTAACGCTGCGATGGTTTGTCGATACACATTCGATTTCCAAATCAAGAAACATTATTCCTTTCAAAAACCAAGTACTCACTACTCACGAATGAGGTTTCACACAAACATCCATATTAAGTCAAGTCTCTTATCTTTTAAGAATGAGTCTCTTAACTTCTAAACCATTAAACCATTCCTTTTATCTCTCTTAAGACGTTACACCTAACTTCTCATAAAGCTGGTATAACTCTTATGTTTTCAAGCCAAGTATACACTTCTTTCAAAAAGGTTTCTTAATCTTTTAGAATACTTCAAGGTTCTTTATTATCACACATCAAGTCGGTTATAAGTCAAATCAGTTATCTTTTTAAAAAAAACCACAAAGCATTTCTCATTTACATGAAATTTATAACCAACTTCCAATAAAGCCGTTATAACACTTTATGTTTAAAAACAATCAAATACATTTAACACGTATGCGTCACCGTACTACATAGTTATACACATATCATGCTAGAACAGATAAGAAGAGGTTCACATACCTCGCGACGATTATCGACTAATAGCAAAACGCTCCAAGTACCTCAACCCGTCGGCTACACTTTAAGCCAAGCAGATCACTCCAAACGTAGTACTTCAACCTATAGAGGCCACAAGGCGCCTATTAACATCTTTTGATCTCAACGTAGAATATTCTACAGAAATTTCGACACCTCCCCACGCATGCAGCGTAAAACTCTCCTCTATCAAGGCCCGCTAACAGGCAACGACTCCCAGAGGGGTTTGCATGTCTAACCTGGACGTGTACAATTCTACTACACAAAGAATGCTACACAAGTCTCATGTCTGATCTATGTAATTCTGATTCGATTCTCTTATTTAAATTCAGGCTTAAGTCGCAAGACATTGCCGTAAGTATTATTCAGGCTTAAGTCAAAAGACATTGCCGCACAACTAGGCTCAATTCTATATATAGTATACTTTAACTATATATTCCTACAACATGTAATTCCTAATTACAACAGAAGGTCAAGAGTGTTTACCTCGATAAGCCCAAAATTATCCACGTTTATATGTCGATCCTGAGCAAGGTTTAGCTCCTACTCCGAGTGCTCCAATTCGCTCCAAACAACCCTTAGAAGTTCTACGCAACTTCTACTTAACACTTCAACTGACTATGAAGGTTTTCCTTAGGGACTGAGGGAAGTAAAATAATATTTTCTGGGCTTTTGTATAAGTGTAACCTTGGGAATACTACAAGGTATTTGGGCATTATAACAATATTTGGAGAGTATTTCTATACCACAAAAAGGGGGTATTTATACGAGACAACTAGGCTAGGGGGGGGGGGGTTACCCCACGGCTAGGCCACCAAAAAGGGGGGGGGGGAAAATCTCGGCCAAGGGCCTATCTCAAAGGGGGGGGAGGGGGCTTTGGACGATAGCAAAACAAGAGGGAGGGAGTATTTGAGACTTTGGTAGATTGCTCAAGTTTTGGATGAAGAAAGTCTTCAACAAGGGGAGTATTTATAGGCTAACCAAAGGCCAACCAATGGCCAAGATGAAGACAAGTGTGGTGCAAGTGTAGGGCTAGATTTTAACCATGTGGACCTTATCCAACTACCACACAACTTGCACAAAATATCCTACCTACTCCCTTGACCCCAAATCGTCCAAACCGCCCACTAGTCACGGCCAATGTGAGGGTGACACTTGTCACCCTCCCGTTGGTCCAAAATGTTTCGTCTCTCGGAAAAATCCGCAAAAATAATAAATGACATAGCCGGAATTTTCTCTACGTAAGCTGTGGAAACGTTTCGTCGGAAAACGACTCTTTTTGGCACTTGTGCCCAAATTTCGAAACTAGCCAACTTTAAGGCTCAAATTATAATACGTACGCCCTCACGTACATACTCTGGAAATACGGGGTATAACATATACCCCCTTAAGTTGAAGACTAAATTCATTCCACACTTAAGCCTTCCAAGGCGAAATACTCCCTCCCCTGAGCTTGTGTTTTCGTCCCTCCCCCCTTCTTGTGTAGAAAATACTTTGTGTATTGTTGTATAATCCCAAATACCTTGGCCTAGTATCCCTAGTAGTATTCCAAAGTTGTTTTAATACTAGGAGCCCGGAAATGCTACTTTATTCCAATAGTCGCAAAATGAAACCCTAGAAAATCTTCATAAGCTTGGTTGAAGTGTTAAGAGAAGTTGTTTAGAAACTTCTAAGGGTCGCTTGGAGCGGGTTGGAGCGTAAGGAATTGGAGCTAAACGTTGCTCAGGATCGACATATAATCTTGGATAATTTTGGGCTTATCGAGGTAATAATCTATGTCCCCCTATTGTAATTGGATATTACATATTGTAGTAATTTAGATTTGAGTATAAGATATATTGGAAGGATGATTATAAAGGATTGAACTGTATTTACATTGGATTGTATTTACAGTAGACTTGTGTAGTGTTATTGTGAAGTAGAATGGTACACGTCCGGTTAGACGTGTAACCCTCTCCCCTGGGAGTTGTTGGCCTGGTAGCGGGCCTGAGTAGAGGAGGAGATTTATGTGGTTGCGGGGAGGTCTTGCGAATTTTACGTAGAATAAGGAACCATGCTTTTAGAATATTCTACGAAGAGATCGAGAGGTTGATAGATGTTTTGTGGCCTTTTTAGGTGGAAGTACTACGAGTAGCGTATTCTACTTGAAGGGTGGAAAAGGCTAGCGAGGTTACAGTACTTTGGAGCTTTTTGCTTCTTGTCGATAATCGTCGCGAGGTATGTGAACCTCTTCCTATCTTTTCTAGCATGATTGTTGTGAACTATGTAGATGCGGTGACGTCGTGTGCTAAGTGAATTGGTTGGTTTAAAACATAGGGTGTTATAATAGCTTTATGGGAAGTTAGTTATAACGACTTTATGTAGGTAGAAGAATGGTTTATTGGCTTTTGAAAGATAAGAGACTTGATTTTGAAAGATAAGAGACTTGACTTATAAACGACTTGATTTTGAATGATAAGAGACTTGACTTATAAACGACTTGATTTTGAAAGATAAGAGACTTGACTTATAACGACTTGTTTTCGGAAAAAGAGAAGTAATTTGATTTTAAGTATAGGTTACTTGTTTTGAAAAGAGTAAGTTATTTGGGTTTTAAAAGAATACTTGTTGTTGTTTTAAAAGAAAAGAGACTTGTGGAATTGAAGAGTTTTTGGTTTAGAACATAAAGTGTTATAACAGCTTTATGGGAAGTTAGTTATAACAACTTTATGAAAACAAAGGAGTGGTTTTATCATTGGTTTTAAAATGGTAACTTGACTTTAAAAGGAGAAGTGTTTTGGTCTAAAAAGAAGGCATGCTATTGTCTTAATTTGGTTTAAAAAGGAAAGTCTGGAAGTTGTTTTGGTTTAATTAAAATATTAGTCACTTTATTTTGATACTACGGGTATCGGGTGACCTTTGTAAAAGAAATGGATCTTTTAAAAAGAATTTAACGTACGTAGTAATTTGGGGTCAAAACCTGGACTTTAGCATAAAATGAAAGTACCTTGAGTTGTGTGTAACTTGCCTACGTTTGTGTGTGATAGCCTTGTCGTGCTAGTATTGTATTTCTATACCACCGCGTCTCTCGATGGAGGGCCGGTTATCTTGTTATATCCTTGGACCTACTGACACGTTGGGTGGCCCACGGGTATGGTTCCATTAGGATTGTTGTTCCATGGACTAGCTCTCCATGAGGTTTTACTGATTCGGCTTGGTATCTGGTAGTTGGATCTCGTACTTGCCCCGAAGTCGTGGCTGTTTCGGCTTGGTAACTGGTAGTTAGCCTTCGTACTTACCCCGTTCAGTCTTGTGACGAAGTCTCGTGATTCCGGCTTGGTATCTGGTAGTTAGTCTTCGTACTTGCCGACGTTTGCGTGGCGCAGGCTTGGTATCTGATAGTTGGCTTTCGTACTTGCCCTGGGTCAGCTTCGTGGTTTGGTTATATATATTTGTTGGTACGGCTTTGGTATCTGGTAGTTGGCTTTCGTACTTGCCCCGGTCAGTTGATGATGCGGCTTGGTATCTGGTAGTTAGCCTTCGTACTTGCCCCGTACGTTTGTTATGACACAGGTGGGACCTGATGTTCATGTGTACTTCTTGGTATGACTATATCATAGACTGCCGGCAGTGATGAAGGTATTCCACGGGCGTGATTGATGTTGTGGGCGTGAGACCCATTGTATATTTGAGTAATGAATTTGAGGGCGTGAGTCCCTGACTTGACATGACTGTTTATATATTGTGGACTGTAGTTTGGTTATCATACATGTCTCCTGCTTTATATAGACTATTATGATTTCATTCTGATATTTCTGATTTCACATACTTGGTACTGTTGTCTTGACCTCGCCCGGGCTGCGTTCATCCGCAGTAGAGGTACATTGGTTGTGGATCCTCGCTCTTAGGATCACGGTTCAGCGTTTTGGGAAGCTCCGTTTCTCCGAGGCTCATCTTTGGTATAGTCCCTGTCGATTGTAGTTACTTGTACATTCGTGGTATGGCGAACCCTGTCCCATCATAGTTATGGTTACATTCTTAGAGTGCATGTAATCTTGTTGTGGCGGGGGTTTGTAAAAGGATTTAACTGTTCAGGTTGATATATATATATGTATATATTCAGGAAGGTGACCATTTTGGTTAGCCTGTTTCATACTTTATCTCTTGTTTCATGTCTAAGTTTTTATTTCCGCTGATTTTCTCTGATGTTGTATCACTAGGGTGCCCGGGGTAAGGCACCAGTCACGGGCCCGAGATCGTGTCGTGACATTTAAATTCCTTCATCTAAGACCACACAAGTGTTATGATCTTGACCCTCCATTTAGTTATATATTCATCCAAGTAGCAAGACTTGTCCCAACACTTAGAAAAAATTTCAAGAAAATCTTGTTCTTGTCTTGAAGCTCTCGGGTTAGGGCCTCCATTGGAAGAAAAAAATTTCTCTTGATGTTCATAATTCACGATACTTAAACCCAAGGTTCCTAAGGGTATTGTAAGGATATCTCAATAGAAAGATCCTGGAAAAACTACATTTTTACATTATTTGCAAGGTGAAAACCTAAGTCGTTTTCATAGTTTTGGTTGGGAATTGAAGGAAAGTTGTTTATGTACTTCTAAGGGCTTCAAATGGAGGATTAGAGCGTGAAGGAAAAGAGCTAAGTTGCTAAGGAGCGACTTTGGATCTTGGAATTATATTAGGGCTTGTCAAGGTAACAATCTTGTCCTCTTAAGTGATTGAAGATTACTTATTGTTGTAGTTATATATATATGCAAGCATGAGATATATATAATGGAGATTGAAATGTTATGGAACATTTGGATGGAATCCGAAAGTGGCATGTTTAACCTTAAGATTGTAATCCGATTTAGTTATTAGTTTTAGTCGTCGCATGTTATATAAAGAAGGGATTGTAGTTGTTATTATCGATTGAGGCTATATAACATGTTAGACTAAACAACTTGGATTGAAAAAGAATTGGAAAAGACTTTGTGATGTTGTACATTGTTAGCCGAGAATGGCATTGAAATATTGGACTATTTTGATATCAATTGTGGGGCAGAATTTTACACGCCCTGTTAGGGGTGTAATCCCTTTTTGTTAGCTACATTGTTGAGCCTTAAATGTGGCATGTTTGGTTATTGAATTCGGGTCTTCAAAAAGGTGGAAAAGTACGTAGAAACAAAGGAAGTACTTCCCGATTTTCCGTAGAATAAGAGTCCTTATACTTAGAAATATTCTACGTTGAAAGCTAGAAGTTGATAGGCGTGTTGTGGTCATTATAGGTTGACATTCTACGCGCGGTGTATTCAACTTGGCAAGTGGATTGAGTCGAAAAGGTATGTGGAACTTTTCTTATTTATTGAGCATGAATAGTTATCAATGTATAAGTACGGTAGACGTACGAGATTTAAATGAATTTAGTTTCATTTGATATCCTTGACTTGTTTTAAGAATGTCCAAGTTGGTTGAGTTAGAGAATTAACTCACTTGTTTTAAAGGTTAAAGAGGTCTTAGTTTCTAAAGCATAAAGTTAGTATAACGGCTTTATGGGAAGTTGGTTATAACAACTTTATGGAAAGTTAAAAGAATGATTTATTCTAGTAATGTAAACAAGGATAAATGACTTGAAATAAAGAAGGGCAAATATTGATTTAAAGACATCAATAGCTTAAAGTTTTACAGTAAAAGTCACTTGGTTTAGAAACCTATAAATGTACTTCTAAAGGTATAGTGACTTGTCTTGAAAAGTAAATATGACTTGATACTACGGGCATTAGTATCTTGAGATTTTTATATGAAAAAGAGTCATTTTAAAGGAATAGAAGTACGTAGTACTTTGGGTTAAATTCCCGGATTTTTCATGATATGATAGTGCCTTAAGTTAAATGAAATGAGAGAGCATGCTAATTAAGTCTAATGAGAAGTTAAGGGATTTCTTAACTTGCTTATGTTATTTATGGTAGCCGGTTGTGCTTGTGATATATTGTTCATTACGGGGTCATTCCCGGGCTTGTGGCATTTGCATATTCCGTGGATTTGCTCCCCACGATGCGAGGAATACATCATGCGAGTCCGTAGGGCTCATGCGGGTGAAATAGTCCTATGCGGGGCGGACCAGTCCTATGCGAGGAAATTACCTCATGCGGGTCCACTCGGCCTATGCGGGTGAAATAGTCCTAAGAGTAGGATTGCGTGATAATACTACGGGCGGATGGTCCTAGGTTAATCACAGGCTTCCTATTTTAAGAACCGGAAATGTTTTATTTTGTTACTCTCATTGTTAGTAAGGCACATTTACTGTTAATTTGATTATCATATATGTCTCCAGCTTTATTTTAGACTTATGATGTAAATTACAGTATTTCCAATTTTACATACTTGGTATATATTTTGTACTGACCCACTTTCCTCGGGGGCTGCGTTCATGCCGCAGGTAGGGGTAAGCAGGTTGTGGATCCTCACTTTTAGGATCACTGATCAGTTGTCAGAAGACTTCATTTCTCCGGAGGCTTTCCCTGATGTTGTAGATTTATGTACATTCAGGGGTATGGCGGGGCCCTGTCCCGTCACAGTTGTTATGTAAATTCTTAGAGGTCTTTAGTCATATCTTGTGGATTGGGTTGTAAAAAGAAAGAGGTAACTTCTTTTGGGCTTATGTATATATATTTTTTTGGAAGGTGACCTTATCGGCTAACCTGTTGATATTTCATGACTAGTAATTGTTGAGTTGTATGTATGTTCCGCTACTATTCTCTGATGTATACCTATAAGGGGTGCCCAGGTAGGGCACCAATCGCGAGTCCGGAGTCGGGTCGTGACAGTAGCACTTTTATGTGGGAGGGATAGAGGGCTAGCTATTCTCCTCTTCTCTTTATTAGTAGTAGTATTATTATACTATCTAGTACTTTTGTAGTTTAATATTCTTCACTTCGTTTTTGTTGTTACTTGTTGCTTCATTGACTGCATTGTTGTGCCGAAGGTCTATCGGAAATAATCTATTCCTCAAAAGATAGAGATAAGACCTGCATACATTCTATCCTCCCCAAACTTCACTTATGAGATTACAATGAATTTGTTATTGTTGTCTCAAAATAACTGTTTTCGGGGGTATTATGGGAATAAAAATAAATATGATAATTATTGTTATCGACTGGTTTATTATAACTTGAAGTGGATCTATGATCTTGTTTCGGCCAATGAAGCATTTATTGCCGAGGGACATAAGCCATTTATGGCAACCATTCCCAATGATGCACAAGTGTTGATTTCCCCCACGAATTCAACTATTGCACCTAATGAGCGTGCAAATGTGTTATACCGCGTATTTTCAGAGTATGTACGTAAGGACGTACGTAGAAAATTTGAGCCTTAAAGATTTGGCAAGTTTCGAAATTTGGGCACAAGTGCCAAAAAGAATCGTTTTTCGACGAAACGTTTTACTAGACTTGCGAAGGGAAAATTCCGGCTATGTCATTTCTAATTTTTGCGGATTTTTCCGAGAGACGAAACATTTTGGACCAACGAGAGGGCGACACTTGTCACCCTCTAATTGGAGCACGTTTTGGGCGGCATGGACGAAAGGGGTCAAGGGGAGTTGGTAGGATATTTGTGCAAGTTGGTGTGGTAGATGGATAAGGTGCACTTGGCTTAATCCTAGCCCTACACTTGCCTAACACTTGGATGGATCTTGGCCATTGGTTGGCCATTGCTTGACCTATAAATACCCCCCCTTAGTGATGAACTTCTTCATCCAAAAATTGTTCCAAGTCTTGAAATCCTCCCCACCCCCTTCTTGTGGTTCTCGTCCAACCCTTGGAGAAAACCTTAGCCGAAACCCCTCCCCCTTGTGAGCCTAGCCGAGGCAAACCCCCCCCCCCCCCCCCCCTTTGCCTTGTTATTTTCGTATAATACCCCCCTTTGTGGTGTAGAAATACTCTCCAAGTATTGTTATAACTCCCAAATAATTTAGACCTATACATTGTAGTACTTTCCAAGGTTACCTCTATACGTAGAGCCCGGAAATACTATTATACTTTCCCTCAGCCACAAAACGAAACCCTAAGGAAAACCTTCATAGTCGGTTGAAGTGTTAAGTAGAAGTTGCGTAGAACTTCTAAGGGTTGTTTGGAGCGGATTGGAGCACTCGGAGTAGGAGCTAAACGTTGCTCAGGAGCGACATTAAACTTGGATAATTTTGGGCTCATCGAGGTAAATAATCCTGTCCTTCTATTGTAATTGGGAATTACATACTGTAGTTGTATAGAAATGAATATAAGATTCATAGAAGAGAATTAAACTGTAATGGAAGGATATTACAGAAAAGACTTGTACTGAAATCACATCAGAAGAAATATAAGTAGAAGATTAAACTGTACTTGCTGAGGACTGTATTTACAGTAGACTGATAACCTTTATTGGTTGAATGTTCTGCGAGTAGCATGAACTACTTGGAAGGTGGACAAGGCTAGCCGGGTTATAGCCGTGGAGCGTTTTGCTTATAGTCGATAATCGTCGCGAGGTATGTGATTCTTCCTATACTCCTGAGCATGAAGTATTTTAAAGGAATATATATATATGGTATGGTAGACGTACGTGTGGCAATGTCTTTTGACTTAAGCCTGAATATTAAGAATCTTGAACTATTTTAAAAGTATAGTACGGTAGACGTACGTGTGTTAACTGAACGTAGTTGTACGGCAATGTCTTTTGACTTAAGCCTGAATAATAAGAAACTTGAAGTGTTTCAAAAGAGTTAAGAAACCTTTTTGAAAGAAGAGTAATACTTGGTTTTGAAAATATAAGAGTTATACTAGCTTTATGGGAAGTTAGGTATAACGTCTTAAGAGAGGTAAAGAGAATGGCTTACTGATTTTAGAAGTTAAGAGACTTGATCTTAAAAGATAAGAGACTTGACTTAAATGAATTTATATGAATTTTGTGTGAAACCTCATTCGTGAGTAATGAGTACTTGGTTTTTAAAAGGAGAAATGTTTCTTGATTTCGAAATCAGAATGAGTATCGACAAACCACTGCAGCGTTGATAAAGGAAAATGTATTGAATAATGAAGTATTATTAAAACCAGTAGAAACCTCCATCTGCATAGAAGCTAAGATGAGACAAAATGATATTACATTTTCTAGATCATGGCTGCTTTAATAAGATGGTTATAAACAAGAATAAAACTGCTCACACATATGGCATATGTTACTCAATTGTTTTAAAAGAGATTAAGACATTGAACTATGAAACCTTTCTAAAATAAAGAGACTTGAGTAATTGAAATTAGGCAAACTGGAACTTTAAGGAAAAGAAAGGCATTGTTTTGTCTTAAATTGGTTTAAAACATAAAGTGTTATAACAGCTTTATGGGAAGTTAGTTATAACGACTTTATGAAAACAAAAGAAGGGTTTTATCATTGGTTTTAATGTGGTAACTTGACTTTGAAAAAGAGAAGTGTTTTGGTCCAAAAAGAAGGCATGGTATTGCCTTAATTTGGTTTTAAAAAGGAAAGTAAGGAAGTTGTTTTGGTTTACTTAAAAGGATGTAAGTCACTTTATTTTTATACTAAGGGTATCGGGTGACTTTTATAAAAGGAATGGATCTCTTAAAAGGAATTTTACGTACGTAGTACTTTAGGGTTAAAACCCGGACTTTGACATAAAATGAAAGTACCTTGAGTTACGTGTAACTTGCCTATGTTTGTGTTTGATAGCCTTGTTGTGCAAATATTGTATTTCTATACCACCGCATCTCTCGATGGAGGGCCAACTGATTTGTTATGAACGATTATTCACCGAGTCCCACGAGATGGGCCGGGACACGTATTCCATCCGATTATTCACCGAGTCCCGAGACGGGCGGGACACGTATTCCATCGATTATTCCGAGTCCCACGAGATGGGCGGGACACGTATTTTATCGATTATTCACCGAGTCCCACGAGATGGTAGGACACGATTTCATCGATTCTCTCACCGAGTCCCATGGGATGGGCCGACACGTATTCCACATGATTCTTTCCGAGTCCCGGGATGGGCCGACACGTATTCCACGATTTATACCTGGGCTGGCGGTGAGGAAGGAGTTCCACGCGTGAGGATGACTTGAGGCGTGAGTCCACGACTTGACATGACCGCTTTTATGTTGTGATCGTAGTTTGGTTATCATGCATGTCTCTGCTTTATATAGACTATTATGATTTCATTTATAGTCTTTTCTGATTTCACATACTTGGTACTGTTGCATCGACCTCCTTGGGCCGCGTTCATCTGCATGGTAGAAATCATCGGTTGTAGATCCTCGCTCATAGGATCAAAGTTCAGCGTGTTGGGGAGCTCCGTTCCTTCGGAGGCTTATCGTTTGGTATGTTACCCTGAGTCTGTAGGTTCTTGTACCTTCAGGGGTATGGCGGGGCCCTGTCCCGGCATAGTTGTTGTATAAATCTTAAGTGCATGCTTTGTGTGGCGGGGTTGTAAGGATTAAACTGTTCAACTTTGTAATTATTTATATATATGCCGAAATGCGATTTTCTCTCAGGTAAAATGTGTCTCATTTAACATTTTGTTTCATGGATTGTTTTTATGTTCCGATGATTACTCTGATGTATTACTACTTGGGTGTCCGGTAAGGCACGATCCACGCCGGTTCGGTCGTGACAAAAGTGGTATCGAGCGATTAATCCTCGGAAAGTGTCTGCATCGTGTCTAGTAGAGTCTTGATTATCGGTGTGTTGTGCACCACATCTATAATCAGGAGGCTATAGGACATTTAGGATTGGTTTCCATTCTTCTCATTCTGAGATCGTGCCTTAAGAGCCGTGTGATAAGTTGGACCCCTCTGACGTATTCCTTTCCTTTACCAGTTATGCCTCCGCGTAAAACCCGGCCCGAGCAAGGCAGCGGAGGCTGTGAGTAGAGCACGGAGGTTACCGGGCGCAGGCCCGGATCGTTACTGAGATAGTGCCCGACGGCAAGTTTTGCGGCGCCGCCGTAGCAAAGTTTAGAGCGCAGCGATGGGCTGCGAGACTACTGATACTGAGCCTCGGTCCACGGCTGGAGCGAGATGAGATAAGTACAAGGAGATGGCCCGATTCGCCGAGTCGTGGCGAATATGAGAGAGGCCGGAATCTGTGATTCCAGTCCAGTAGCACCGTAGTTCACCCCGAGCGCATTTGAGACTACGGGACTTTACGAGTTGTAGCCCGCCGATGTTCTATGGATCGAGGCGAGGATGACCTCATGAGTTTATCCGACTACTGACGGATCATGAGAGTGATCAGAGTCTCAGAGGCAGAGTCGGTGGTATTGGGTTCGCATCAGCTGCGTGATACTGCAGTCGACTGGTTTGATTCGTGGGAGCTATCCCGGGGAGAGCATGCACTTCCAGCCGTTTGGGACGAGTTCTCAGGGGCTTTTCTTGCACATTTCTTGCCCCCACAGATGAGGAGGGCTCGGGCCGACAGATTTTTGACGTTGAGGCAGGACGGGCGGACGGTTAGAGAGTACAATGTGGAGTTCGACTCATTAGTTCGGTATGTTCCCACTGTAGTAGCTGATATAGAGGAAAGAGTGCACCGCTACGTCACCGGGCTAGATGATTACTTGGCAGAGGCTTGTACGGGTGTAGCTCTTCAGCCGGGCATGGACATTGCCCGCATGCAAGCTCATGCACTAGGATGTGAGGCACGGAGAGGTCGACGGAATGACCGAGATCGCGAAGAGGCGAGCAGCAGGTCCTTTGGTAACTTTCGAGGCGGGCGCCTCGGCCAGACTAGTTATGTACCTCCGCCGGTGCGAGTGGTCCTCCGCGATCTTCGTGGCGTTCGGTATTCGAGCTGGTCGAGCTCGTGGCTTCGTTCACGATATACATGGGTTCTAGCCACGGGTTGAGTTTTCCTCGGTGTGCACAATGTGACGTCATCCCGGAATGTCGTCTTTTTGCGGTGCTTGTTTTTCTGCCGCCGCCAGTGCCATGTGACGAAGCGTCTAATAGGAAGGATGCGGCGAATGACTCACCTACCGGTCGATGGCGAGTTCATCGCCTTATAGCTATAAGCCTGCGGTGATTATGGTTAGAGCGACGAAGGGAAAGTAAATCAGTTGATACAGGTATATCCTTAACCCTCTAGAGTTTTTGAATGCGTGATACGATGATTATTTGTTGAATACTTTGTACAGATAGCTTTGGGTATATTGTGGTTAGAAAGCATGGTGTGTTAAAAGGATATGTATGGGAGCATGGAAAGTGTGAACCTTAGAATATTTCATGTTGAGACCTTAGATGTAAGGTCATCTTGAATAAAAGATTTTACGGTTAGTCTTTGTTGAAATACTTGGTTTGCGTATAATGTGTTGTGGGATAAGTCCATGGGTAGTGTGAAATGGAAGTGGTAGCTTTCATGACCTGTATAGGTAAGATTATTCCGGATCGGGAAACCAGAACTTGATGCGTTAAGTAGGTCGGGTTGGGGCCATGTTGCGGGCCAACCCGCGGCCTATTTCGAGGTGGGGTCAGCTCTGGGTGGTCCCGCCAGGTGGTAGGGTCACGAGGGTGCTAGGCCCAAGTTTAGATGACCATCGTATGAGTTCGTGGATATGTTCGACCAGAAGCGGATCGTGAAGGCCGGGAATAGCCTTAAGGGAGATTAAGGCTAGTAAGAGGACCAAGTTTGGAGGTGGTGACTCCAAAGTTTTGGAAACTAAAGCGATGACTAAAGTGTGGTACGTATACTAAAAGAGTTCAAGTGTTCGAGAAGGGTACGACGAGTAAGGAAGGAAGAGAACGTGTGTTATTTTGTGACCAGGTGTGGCATTGGCAACTTGTTAAGAAGAACTTCTTCGTTGTCCGTCTTGAGAAGGAACATTCGGGACGAATGTTTCTAAGGAGGGGAGAATGTTATACCCCGTATTTTCATAGTATGTACGTAAGGACGTACGTAGAAAATTTGAGCCTTAAAGATTTGGCAAGTTTCGAAATTTGGGCACAAGTGCCAAAAAGAATCGTTTTTCGACGAAACGTTTTACTAGACTTGCGAAGGGAAAATTCCGGCTATGTCATTTCTAATTTTTGCGGATTTTTCCGAGAGACGAAACATTTTGGACCAACGAGAGGGCGACACTTGTCACCCTCTAATTGGAGCACATTTTGGGCGGCATGGACGAAAGGGGTCAAGGGGAGTTGGTAGGATATTTGTGCAAGTTGGTGTGGTAGATGGATAAGGTGCACTTGGCTTAATCCTAGCCCTACACTTGCCTAAGACTTGGATGGATCTTGGCCATTGGTTGGCCATTGCTTGACCTATAAATACCCCCCTTAGTGATGAACTTCTTCATCCAAAAATTGTTCCAAATCTTGAAATCCTCCCCTGCCCCGTCTTGTGGGGCTCGTCCAACCCTTGGAAAACCTTAGCCGAAACCCTTCCCCCTTGTGAGCCTAGCCGAGGCAAACCCCACTTTTGCCTTGTTATTTTCGTATAATACCCCCCTTTGTGGTGTAGAAATACTCTCCAAGTATTGTTATAATGCCCAAATACTTTAGCCCATATACCTTGTAGTACTTTTCAAAGTTACCTCTATACGTAGAGCCCGGAAATACTATTATACTTTCCCTCAGCCACAAAACGAAACCCTAAGGAAAACCTTCATAGTCGGTTGAAGTGTTAAGTAGAAGTTGCGTAGAACTTCTAAGGGTTGTTTGGAGCGGATTGGAGCACTCGGAGTAGGAGCTAAACGTTGCTCAGGAGCGACATTAAACTTGGATAATTTTTGGGCTCATCGAGGTAAATAATCCTGTCCTTCTATTGTAATTGAGAATTACATATTGTAGTTGTATAGAAATGAATATAAGATTCATAGAAGAGAATTAAACTGTAATGGAAGGATATTACAGAAAAGACTTGTACTGAAATCACATCAGAAGAAATATATGTAGAAGATTAAACTGTACTTGCTGAGGACTGTATTTACAGTAGAATGATAACCTTTATTGGTTGAATGTTCTGCGAGTAGCATGAACTACTTGGAAGGTGGACAAGGCTAGCCGGGTTATAGCCGTGGAGCGTTTTGCTTATAGTCGATAATCGTCGCGAGGTATGTGATTCTTCCTATACTCCTGAGCATGAAGTATTTTAAAGGAATATATATATATGGTATGGTAGACGTACGTGTGGTAATGTCTTTTGACTTAAGCCTGAATATTAAGAATCTTGAACTATTTTAAAAGTATAGTACGGTAGACGTACGTGTGTTAACTGAACGTAGTTGTACGGCAATGTCTTTTGACTTAAGCCTGAATAATAAGAAACTTGAAGTGTTTCAAAAGAGTTAAGAAACCTTTTTGAAAGAAGAGTAATACTTGGTTTTGAAAATATAAGAGTTATACTAGCTTTATGGAAGTTAGGTATAACGTCCTAAGAGAGGTAAAGAGAATGGCTTACTGATTTTAGAAGTTAAGAGACTTGATCTTAAAAGATAAGAGACTTGACTTAAATGAATTTATATGAATTTTGTGTGAAACCTTATTCGTGAGTAATGAGTACTTGGTTTTTAAAAGGAGAAATGTTTTACTGATTTCGGAAATCAGAATGAGTATCGACAAACCACTGCAGCGTTGATAAAGGAAAATGTATTGAATAATGAAGTATTATTAAAACCAGTAGAAACCTCCATCTGCATAGAAGCTAAGATGAGACAAAATGATATTACATTTTCTAGATCATGGCTGCTTTAATAAGATGGTTATAAACAAGAATAAAACTGCTCACACATATGGCATATGTTACTCAATTGTTTTAAAAGAGATTAAGACATTGAACTATGAAACCTAATAAAGAGACTTGAGTAATTGAAATTAGGCAAACTGGAACTTTAAGGAAAAGAAAGGCATTGTTTTGTCTTAAATTGGTTTAAAACATAAAGTGTTATAACAGCTTTATGGGAAGTTAGTTATAACGACTTTATGAAAACAAAAGAAGGGTTTTATCATTGGTTTTAATGTGGTAACTTGACTTTGAAAAAGAGAAGTGTTTTGGTCCAAAAAGAAGGCATGGTATTGCCTTAATTTGGTTTTAAAAAGGAAAGTAGGGAAGTTGTTTTGGTTTACTTAAAAAGATGTAAGTCACTCTATTTTTATACTAAGGGTATCGGGTGACTTTTATAAAAGGAATGGATCTCTTAAAAGGAATTTTACGTACGTAGTACTTTAGGGTTAAAACCCGGACTTTGACATAAAATGAAAGTACCTTGAGTTACGTGTAACTTGCCTATGTTTGTGTTTGATAGCCTTGTTGTGCAAATACTGTATTTCTATACCACCGCATCTCTCGATGGAGGGCCGACTGATTTGTTATGAACGATTATTCACCGAGTCCCACGAGATGGGCCGGGACACGTATTCCATCTGATTATTCACCGAGTCCCACGAGATGGGCCGGGACACGTATTCCATTTGATTATTCACCGAGTCCCACGAGATGGGCCGGGACACGTATTTCATCTGATTATTCACCGAGTCCCACGAGATGGGCCGGGACACGTATTTCATCTGATTCTCTACCGAGTCCCATGGGATGGGCCGGAACACGTATTCCACATGATTCTTTACCGAGTCCCACGGGATGGGCCGGGACACGTATTCCACACGATTTATACCTATACTGCCGGCAGTGAGGAAGGAGTTCCACGGGCATGAGGGATGACTTGAGGGCGTGAGTCCCTGACTTGACATGACTGCTTTTATGTTGTGAACTGTAGTTTGGTTATCATGCATGTCTCCTGCTTTATATAGACTATTATGATTTCATTCTGATCTTTTCTGATTTCACATACTTGGTACCTGTTGTACTGACCTCCTTCGGGGGGCTGCGTTCATGCCGCAGGTAGAAGTACATCGGTTGTAGATCCTCGCTCATAGGATCAAAGTTCAGCGTGTTGGGGAGCTCCGTTCCTTCGGAGGCTTATCTTTTGGTATGTTACCCTGAGTCTGTAGGTTCTTGTACCTTCAGGGGTATGGCGGGGCCCTGTCCCGTCATAGTTGTTGTATAAATCTTAGAGGTCTGTAGCACTGTTGTGGGCAGGGTTGTAAGGATTAAACTGTTCAACTTTGTAATTATTTATATATATGCCGAAAGACGATTTTCTCTCAGGTAAAATGTGTCTCATTTCACATTTTGTTTCATGTATTATTTTTATGTTCCGCTGATTACTCTGATGTATGACTACTTGGGTGTCCGGGTAAGGCACCAGTCACGGGCCCGGGTTCGGGTCATGACAAAATGATACTGATTAATTAAATGAAGATACTATCTTGGAATGCACCGGATAGTAAGAATTTAATTTTTATGATTTAATCTCCCATTGTAACGTCACCTTTGGGTAGACGCCCCATCCCTCCTCTCTTTCATTTCTTGTTTACTGCTTACGTTGAGGATTGAGAACCCTCGACGAGTGATTGTAGCTACCTGTTTTTTCGTTTTTCTTTATAATATTAGCATTTACCTGAAAAAATTGAAGCGGATCCGCCATTATGAGAAATATAAAAAAAAATCCATTTTTCACGTGGCAATGTTCTTCCTTTTTGGTTCAACAAGCCCATGACGGAGCAGTTTTAGATTAGCAGATGAAAAGGTCAATATCAGGGATTATTTAGAGAAAAGTATAATCCCTTTACCATAAAGTAAGATGCTCGTAGATCCAATATCATAACCAAACCCTCCTCCCGCCCATACACACGAAAAAAGAGTTATTTGGTGATTACTGTAGTATTTCCCAGCTTTTAATTTATGTAACCGAAGCAAATAAATGTTGGTGACGGAAGCAAGCAACTTCATATTATTGTTGTGAACAATTTACAAATTCTTTTATTGATCCGCTATCTCTCCACAATCATTTCGAAAGGCTGATGCAAAAAGAGTTAGAGAGAAGTTTCTCTCACTAAGAAAACGCTCTCAACGTTTCCCTTAGTTGCTCCTTCGGTTTCTTCCTCTTCTTCCCCCCCTTAGATTTTCGTTTGTTTCATTATGGTTTAATTGTTATTGTCCACAATATGAAAAAGTCTAAACGTTACACACGTTCTAGCAATGATTCAGGAGGTTCAGGAAGTTCGGCTAAAGCTAGAACAAAGAAGAAAAAAAAGAATGGCAGTAGTCCAACAATTGCCGAGGAAAATCTTATTCCGGCAATCTCGGACCCTTCTGTGTTGGTTCATGTTACTCCAGACTCGCGCTTTCCTTTTGAAAATGTAGTAGATGATTCTATGCTACAAAGGATACATGAATGGGGCAAAAATATAGAAATTGAAAGCTTGGATATAAGTGAGTTTGAAGGCAGAACTTCCGGCAGGACCATTGACGCCCCTAATGCTACTATGGTGGTTGATTATTCCACAGGCCAATTTGTTGGTAAAGGGATCATTTCGGAAGAACTAGACAGTCACTCCAGCATTAGTACCCCGACACTACCTGGAAATTCTCTCAGGTTAGCCGGAAAAGGGTTAAAATCTAGGCCAGACATTGCAATTGGAGAAGCAAGACACGATGGCATTCTCTGGTCTAAACCGGGTCAGGGCGTGGGTCAGAAGTTCATGGCGGGTCGTGCAGGTGTTCATGGGTCCAAGAGTAATCACGTCTTGTTTGATTCAAAGTCAGTTGAAAGCATTGATGGTACTCCTATCCTCAAGAAGTTCAACGCGGTCGAAGAGCAAACTTCAATGCCCCGGGAAACGATGTGACTACTCCTATTACGGGTCGGGTCTTGGGTCAGAAGGCTAAGGCGGGCCACGAGGATAACAATGATACTAGGAATATGCACTCCATACAAGGATCGAGATCAGATGTGGAATACGAAGGGGTTTCTATCCCCAAGGACCCTAACGTCATTATTGAGGGTGCCGAGGCGTCACACATTAATGCCGCGGGTATCAACTTTTCACTCACAACCACGGGCCTTTATGATGGTCTGATTTCCAAGGCGGGGCAGGGGGATAACCTAGGGACATTAACTACCCCCGTTTTACAAGGAGCTAAGTCAGTTGTGTGTTCTAACGTTTTTATTGAGGTCTTGGCGTCTCACATTTATGAGGAGGTTAACAATGACTCTCTCATAACACCGGGACTTTATGATGGTCTTATTTCCAAGACGGATCAGGGGGATAATCTAGGGGCATTGACTACTCACGTTACACAAAGAGCCAAGTCAATTGTGAGAAACAAAGCTATTTCTATGTCCAAGGAGCCTAGGAACTCCATAACCATCAATAATGCGAGAGCCGAGGGGTCAGCATTGAATGATGCGGGATTCAAAGTGCCCTCTCGTGATTCAAGACAACAACCCCAGATTTCTTTAAGTGTCACCAATGAAGCCTTCCCTACTTTAGCTAGTTTGCTAAGTGGAGGCAATCTCAAGAATCACAACACTACTTTCGTCTTTAACACTTCCTCGGATTCGAATAGAGTCTTAAACATCCCCTCTCATCTAATACCACTTCACTACTTCCTGAATTTCACAACACCTCACCCCTTCTATCTCCTCTTCCTTCTATTCCTTCTGAAAACCAACACAAATTCCCTACCCTCCCAAATGGCACGCAAATCATCTCTTCTATTGCGGGCCCAAGCTCACTCCCTTCTACCATTCCCTCTCTGCCTATACCTCCAGATATACCTCCCAATGATTTACACACTAATGCATCTTCTAAACCACATCATATCCCTACCACGGCCACAACTCATAACAATCTTCCCCCAAACCATGGCAAAGGTCCCTTCCCTCGTAAAAAGACTTATGCTGGAGTCTTTGCGGGAACTAGGATTGAGGCAAAAGGTATGAAGTTACAATTTATTGAACAACAAGGGGCGGAAGTAGATATAGAAGCTGAGGATGAAGTTCCTTTCATAGAAACTTGGGGCTATTGCCTAATAGGTTGCTTCACGGGTCCTTTCCCGGGAAGAGAAGCATTGAATACGATTGTGAAAGGATGGGGAGTTAAATGTCGTATTATACCATATGGCAAAGGCTGGACAGTGTTCAAATTCATGACGGAGGAAGAACACACTAATGTACTTCACGGAGGCCCTTATATGGTCTACGGGAAAACCATGATGCTCAAGGCTATCAATAAAGGAGTTCTTATAATGGATGATTTGTTTATGGACATTCCTATTTGGGTCACTTTCCCAGACATTCTCCTTTCTATTTGGAGTGCAACGGGCCTTAGTAAGATTGCTTCACGTGTAGGAAAACCTCTTTACACTGACCAATATACTAAGGAAAGGTCTAAAATGAACTATGCAAGAGTTCTAGTGGAAGTGGATGTTAGAAAGGAGCCGATAATGGATTTTGTCGTCAAACTCCCCGATAACAGAAGGTATACTCAAAGGGTAAACTATGAGAATTACCCGGACTTTTGCTATCATTGTGCGGCTTTTGGACACAACCATTTGAAGTGTAGGAAGCTGAGGGATGATGTCAACAATGAAGAAGCTCCAAAACACGCACATCGAGGTACCCCCTAACAACAAGGATGATTCTACTCGTTTGAAGGTCAACAAAGGTACGGGTGGAACCAACCCTCCTCCCCCTCATCCACCAACTTCTCAACATCCCGTAGATGCTGATAACTTGATGGACATTGAAGAAACTGAGCACACAACACCTCACGTGCGGAAGCTTGGGAGAAGTATCACATGACGCGGTTCCTCCGGTTTTGGGTCATTCTGGCCCATCATGTTTGCGGGATTCTCTAGCAAAGTACTCCGCCTAATTCTCACAATGGCGTTACACAACATGTTAGGATGAGGGTGAGTCAAAACATTCTGATTCGAGATGCCTATGAACCCGCCACCTTCTGGATGAAGTTACATACAACGGTGCTACGGAAAAGGCTCACTTGTGTCAAGTAACGTTAACTTTGAGCGGGAACATAACTTGGCTGGTACACAAGTTATGGCTTCCAAGAACAAAGATGATGGATGGCAAGAGGTTTTGTCCAAAAGAATGGGCCGAGCGTTGGGAAAGCGGCGGCTAAAGCGCGGAGGTGCTAATAAAACCTCCTTTGTTTCCTAATGAAAATACTTTGTTGGAATGTCCGTGGTCTTTGCGGACAAAGGGATAGGGCTGCCACGCAAGCTCTAGTGTGTAGTATCACAAAACAGCATGACGCGACTATGATTTGTCTATTGGAAACTAAGCTATCTCGGCCAAGGACAGAGTCTTTCTCTACTCAAAGATTCAAAGCATGGAAGTTTTGCTCAAATTTGGAATTCATTGGAGGCGGTAGAATGCTATTACTTTGGTATCCATCCAGGGTTTGTTGCGAAGTGCTTGGTATGGACTCTCAGCATATCCATGTCCAGGAAAGTTGCAATATAACACAAGTGTCCTTCCTTGCCACATTTGTGTACCCGGTTTATAGCATCTCGGATAGAAGGATGCTTTGGCATCACCTTTCTCACTTGGGCGTTGGCATCACTAAGCCTTGGATGATTATGGGAGATTTCAACACTTACTGCAACCCTAATGATAAGGTGGGGGGTCCTCCTCTCACGCCTTATGCACTTAGGGATCTTGGATATTTCAGGAATTCTCATGGACTAGAAGACGCTCCTTCTTCCGGTTCCTTCTACACTTGGACGAATGGTTCGATTTGGTCTAAGCTTGATAGAGTGTTGATGAATCAAAATTGGAGTGATTTGACCCTAGAATGCACTGACAATTTCATTCCTATGGAACTGTCTCGGACCCGTCTGTGATAGCCACGATTATTGTATCCTATAATGTTGGGAAACGCCTTTCAAGTTCATGAATATGTGGCTTTCTCCCACCTTTGAGAACATTATGACTTCATGTTGGAGACAAGACATATTGGGAATCCTTTCAATTCGTCCTTGCCTCCAAATTGAAAGCCTTGAAGCAACCTTTAAGGGCTTTGAACATAAGTGACTTTGGAGGTATCGAACAAAGAGCAAAAGGGGCAAACATAGAGTTCAAGGAGGCTATCAATGCACACATGGAAAATCCCTTTGATGAGGAGCTTAAAGCCAAGGTTAAGTCCTCAAGAGCTAGAGCAAACAACTTCTTTGGAAGTGAAAGACACTTCATAAGGCGTAAGTCAAGACGAAACACTTGATTGGAAGTGATAGATGTTCCAAATACTTTCATAGCTTGATCAAAAGGAGTAATGTCAGAACTCCATTAACTTTCTTGTTAAAGCTAATGGTACTATCACTACATCACCGTAAGAAGTTAGGAAGTTTCTTGTTGAATTTTACAAAGATCTATTAGGTACTTCCCGACCACTACCAACTTTGATCTGAAGTGTTCAACTATGGCCCAAAGTGAGTGAAGAAGAGAGATTCTGACTTTGCATTTCATCACCCCAAAGGAGATTTGGGAAGCTCTCTCGATATAGGCAATGACAAGGCACTGGACCGGATGGTTATCATTTGCGCTTCTTCAAGAATAGATGGAAAGATGTGGGCCATGATGTTGTAAGATGTGTCCAAGAGTTCTTCTCTACTGGAGTTCTTTTGAAGCAGGTAAATCATACCATCATTACCCTGCTACCAAAGACTGATCATGATCCCAAGGTAAATGATTTCAGGCCAATCGGATTGACTAATATGATCTATAAGATCATCACAAAGATTCTAGCTAACAGAATGGCATTGATCCTTCCTTCTCTCATTGACAAATCCCAAGGGGCTTTTTTGAAAGGAATAAACATGATGGACAACGTATATGTGGCACAGGAGCTTGTGAGAGGATTTAATAGAGCCAGAGTCTCACCAAGATGTATGCTTATGGTGGACCTTCGTAAAGCATTCGATACAGTCTCTTGGAGCTTCCTCGAATTGGTACTAAGAAGTCTAAAATTTCCAGACAGATTTACAAGATGGATCATGGAATGTGTTAGCTCAACCTCCTTCTCCCTTTCTATCAATGGTGAGCTACATGAGTATCAAAGGAAAGTGCGGCCTAAGACAAGGTGATCCTATGTCCCCTACTCTCTTTATCTTGTGCATGGAATACCTCTCAGGGCTACTTAAAATGAAGGCTGAGGCAAGAGCTTTCTCATATTTTTCAAAGTGTAAGAAATTGGGCATTACTCATCTGGCATTCGCGGATGACCTCATGCTTTTTGCCAAAAGAGATATATCTTCAGTTGGGATTCTTATGAATTGTCTGGAAGAGTTGGAGGCTGCCTCAGGATTAACTCTTAACCCAACTATATCCTCTGTCTACTTAGCGGGAATGCATTCTACAGTTCGGGACTTCATATTGTCTAGAGTGGGTTTCGCCATTGGAAGCTTTCCGGTACGATACTTGGGGATCCCTTTGTCCCCAATTTCAGTCTCGGTGGATCAATTTGCCCCATTCACTAGTGCTATTTCGAATTACATTCAGAAATGGGGGCATCACACCCTTTCTTATCTTTGTAAGTCGGAACTAATCAGTCGGTTGTCGAGGGTTGAGAGCTTTTGGTTCCGGGCACTTCCTATCCCGGCCACTATTATCAACAAGGTACGGTCTGCTTGTATTCAGTTCTTATGGGGTGGGAAACCACCAAGAGTTGCTTGCGATATCATTTTCTTGCCTCAAACTTGTAACGACCCGTTCCGGGGCCCGTTACTGGTGCCTTACCCTGGGCACCCTAGTGATACATACATCAGAGAAAATCAGCGGAACATAAAACATGAGTCATTTAACAAGAGATATAATAAAAAAACAGGCCAACCAAAACAGTTGCCTTCAGTTTATACATAAAACCTGAACAGTTTAATCCTTTTACAACCACACTTGAGATTACTCTGCACTCTAAGATATACTGATGACTATGACGGGCGGGGCGCCATACCCCGAATGTACAAGAACCTGACTCGAGAACACTGCAAAAGATAAGCCTCGGAGAAACGGAGCTTCAAATGCGCTGGCTGTGATCCTAAGAGCGAGGATCCACGGCCGATGTACCTCTACTGCGGCGTGAACGCGGCCCCGAAGGAGGTCGATAACAGTACCAAGTATGTGGCCATGCAATCACATCAGAAATGAAATCATACTAGTCTATATAAAGCAGAGACATGTATGATAACCAAACTACGATTCAACATAAAAGCGATCATTACTCGATATAACTATGGGTCTCACGCCCACAACATCAATCGAGTTCGCATTATGGCGCGTGCCCCGGAATCTGCGCCGGTGTAGACATGTCCATGATGCAACAATAATACCAATGTCCCATGGCCACATGCCCGGAATTCGCCTCGGTGTAGACATGTCCATGTGACCTCAACAACAAGACAATCCAAATGGAAGCATACGATGCGCGCTACGCGTCGTGTCGGTATGTCGAAGGGAAAAATAAGACAACATTCCAAATGGACGCATACCCGCGTGCGCTACGCGTCGTGTCGGTATGTCAAAGGTAAACAACAAGTCGTTAATCTAAATGGAAGCATACCCGTGCGCTACGCATCGTGTCAGTATGTCCATAGCGATGCACAACAATAATACTATCAGCGAACGCGTGCGTGGAATTTCTCCGCCACAAGACGCGTCTAAGTAAGTTCTCAACAAGTCAACCGACCCTCCATCGAGAGACGCGGTAACACAGAAATACAACGCTTTGCACAACAAAGGTTATCACAATAAGCATAGCCAAGCTTCACAACAACAAGCATAGGCAAGTTTCACAACAACACAAAGTACTTTCATTTTATACCAAAGTCCGGGTTTTAGCCCTAAAGTACTACGTACGTTAAATTGTAAAAGAGATCCATTACTTTTATCAAAGTCACCCGATACCCGTAGTATTAGAATGACCAACCCACATTTTTAAGTAAACCAGAACACTTTCCTTTTAAAATCAAGTACCAACATTCTTTTCCTAAGTTCCAGTTTGCCTAGTTTCAATTACTCCAACTTCTCATTTTCAAAAGGTTTCATAGTTCCCAAACTTAATCACTTGATTCCTTTTAGAACAATTGAGTAACATATGTCATATGTGAGTAGTTTATTCTTGTTTATAACGATCTTATTACAAAGTGACCATGATCTAGAAAATGTAATATCATTTTGTCTCATCTTAGCTTCATCACGGATGGAGGTTTCTCTTGGTTTTAATACAACACATCATTATTCAATACATTTTCCTTTATTAACGCTGCGGTGGTGCGTCGATACATTCGATTCCGAAATCAGTAAAACATTATCCCTTTAAAACCAAGTACTCATTACTCACGAATGAGGTTTCACACAAACATCCACATTAAAACAAATAAGTTAAGTCTCTTATCTTATAAGATCAAGTCTCTTAACTTCTAACATCAGTAAACCATTTTCACTTACATAAGGTCGTTATAACTAACTTCCCATAAAGCTATTATAACACCCTATGTTTTAAACCAACCAAATCACTTAGCACATGTACGTCTACCGTACTACATAGTTCACAACAATCATGCTAGAAAAGATAGGAAGAGGTTCACATACCTCGCGACGATTTATCGACAATAAGCAAAATGCTCCAAGTACTACAACCTTGCTAGCCCTTTCCACTCCTCGAGTAGAATACGCTACTCTTAGTACTTTCACCTATAAAGGTCACAAACGTCTTGTTATACCCCGTAGTTCCAGGGTATGTATGCGAGGACGTACGTACGAGAATACAACTTTAAAAATGGAAAGGAAGAAAGATGTGATTTTTCGACGGAAAAGTTTCCGGTTTTTGTGAAGGAAAAAGGTTCGTTAATGGGAATTGGATTCCCAGATTTGGTATTCGGGCTTCTTGAATTATATTAGAATTTTGGAATTTTATTTCCGGAATTGGTCACGTGGGGCCCACGGGAGAAATTTACGGTTGTGTGGGGCCCGCTTTGTTTTTTAGATTTTGGCCATTATGGATATTTTCGGAAGATGAATTATTTTGGACGAATAGGAGGGCGACACGTGTCACCCCCCTAGGTGGCTTGGCCGATTTGAGCAAGACAAGTGGCAAGACAAGTGGCCTTGTCTTGCAAGATATTTTTGTGAAGACAAGTGGCTTGTGGGTCCCACCCACACTTGTCCCCAATCTCAACCACACACTTGCCTTCATCCTATCCCTTGGTTGTCCTATATATGCACCCTTAGTTGATGAAATCTTCCACACTTAGAGAATCTGAGACTTGAGAAATATTTTCCCTCTCCTCCTTCACTTGTTAAGTCAAACACACACCCCTAACCAAACCTTGTCCAATAATTCCTAAACTCTTAAGTGTTCTTCCTAGTTTATTAGGAAGACTCTTAACCAAAAGATAGAAAAGATTTCACATCCCTTGCCTTAAAAAGACACTTTGGCGAGAGCTCTTGGAGGAAAAATCTAGGTGTTCTTCACTTGTTTGAGTTGGTTCTTGAAGAGATGATGGTTAGGAGCTTCTTAGGGTGATTTGTGGTGGGTTTGTACGCAAAGATTGGAGCTAAGACTTGCTTGGATCGACATTAAGTTCTTGGATAGATTTTGGGCTATTTGAGGTAGTGAATCTTAACCTCTTTGTGATTTGGTCATTATACATATATTATAAGTATATTATGGAGTATGTAATATATGGAGTAAAGTTTGGAAGAGTTGGATCTTGTTAACTTGTTAAAAGAAAGGATTGGCCGTTTGCCATTAAAATGGTAAAAATGTATCTTACTTGTGAAGAAGTAATTAACAAAGTAACTATAACTTATATTAAGAATGGAAATATAAGTTGGATGACTAATGAGTAATTGGATAAGTAAAATGGACAAAGTTGGCCAAGGACCCCAACTTAAGGATCGTATTTACTTTGGACCGTATTTACTTTGGTGTATTTACATTGGGTGTATTTACATTTTACATTGGGAAGATTTTTCAATCGCGTTCGTTTGGGCGTGTGATCCCTTTTACTTATTGTTGTTATGAAGGCGTGATAGTAAACGCGTTACGGTTGGCGCGTAATCCCCTTCTTTTACTTATTGTTGTTATGAAGGCGTGATAGTAAACCGCGTTACCGTTTGGGCGTGTAATCCCCTTCTTTATGTTATTTAATTATTCCGCCTTATATATATATATATGGTATATATATTACGGTTATTCGGGCCTTGGAGAAAGATGGAAAAGTGAGTAAAAGCGAGGAAGTCTTTAATTTTCCGTAGAATTAGAGGGCTTTTATTGGTATAAGTCTTAAATGGTGAGAAAGGTTTGATAAAAGTACTATGACCATTTTAGGAGTGGAGTACTACGTGTGGCGTGATCTACTTGGCTTAGGAGTAGTGACGGGTTGAAGTACTTGGAGCGTTTTGCTATTTGTCGATAATCGTCGCGAGGTATGTGAACCTCTTCCTATCCTTTCTAGCATGATGTTTTGTAACTATGTAGTGCGGTGAGCGTACATGTGCTAAATGAGTTTGGTTGGTTCAAAACATAGGGTGTTATAATAGCTTTATGGGAAGTTAGTTATAACGACTACATGTAGGTAAAAGAATGGGTTATTGATTGTAGAAGTTAAGAGACTTGATCTTGAAAGATAAGAGACTTAACTTATTTGACTTGATATGAATTTTGTTAAAGTTGTGAAACCTCATTCGTGAGTAATGAGTACTTGCTTTTAAAGAATAATGTTTCTTGATTTCGGAAATGAGAATAAGTATCGATCAAACCATTGCAGCGTTAACAAAGGAAATGTATTGACTAATTGTTATTAAAATCAGTAGAAACCTCCATCTGCATAGAAGCTAAGATAAGACAAGATTGTATTACATTTCCTAGATCATGGTCTTTGTAATAAGATTGTTATAAACAAGAATAAACGGCTCACACATAAGACTTATGTTACTCAATTGTTTTAAAAGAGATTAAGACTATAAGTTATGAAACCTTTCTAAAATAAGAGACTTGAGCATTTGAAATTAGGCAAACTTGAACGTTTGGAAAATAATGTTGTTACTTGATTTTACAAAGGGAAGTGTTTTAGTTTACTTAAAAAGATAGTCACTCTATTTTTCATACTACGGATATCGTGTGACTTTTGTGAAAAGCGGATCTTTTAAAAGGAGTTAATGTATGTAGTACTTTGGGGTTAAAACCGGTTTTGTTGTAAAAATAAGTCCATGAGTATGTTGAACTTGCCTATGCTTGTGGTGATAGCCTTTGATGTGCAAGTGTTGTATTTACGTACTCTGGCGTCTCTCGATGGAGGCGGCTGATTTGTTATGTATGATTCTTTATCGAGTCCCGTAGAGATGGGCGAGGCGAGACACGTATTCCAATTCGATTCTTTATCGAGTCCCATGAGATGGGCGAGACACGTATTCCACGATTCTTTATCGAGTCCCATGAGATGGGCGAGACACGTATTCCACGATTCTTTATCGAGTCCCATGAGATGGGCGAGACACGTATTCCACACGATTCTTTATCGAGTCCCATGAGATGGGCGAGACACGTATTCCACAGTTCTTTATCGAGTCCCGTGGGATGGGCGAGACACGTATTCCACATGATTTATACCTAGGCTGGCGGTGAGAAAGGAGTTCCACGGGCGTGAGGATGACTTTGAGGCGTGAGTCCACGACTTGACATGACTACTTTTATGTTGTAAATCGTAGTTTGATTATCATACATGTCTCTGTTTCATATAGTATCATGATTTCATTCTGATATTCGATTTCACATACTTGGTACTGTTATGCGGACCTCCTTGGGCTGCGTTAAATCTGCGCGAGTAGAGTACATCGGTTGTGGATCCTCGCTCATAGGATCACGATTCAGCGTGTTAGGAAGCCCGTTTCTTGGAGGCTTATCTTTTGGTATGTTACCACAGTGCAGCAGGTTCTTGTACATTCGGGGTATGGCGGGGCCTGTCCGTCATAGTTGTTATCACTTCTTAGAAGTGCAGTAATCTTGTTGTGGCGAGTTTGTAAAAAGGATAACTGTTTGGGTTTTTATGTATTGTACAGAAGGCAACTGTTTTGGTTGGCCTGTTTATTTATCATGTCTCTTGTTTCATGTTTATGTTTTTATTTCCGCTGATTTTCTCTGATGTTGTATCACGAGGGTGCCCGGGGTAAGGCACCAGTCACGGGCCCCGGTTCGGGTCGTGACAAAAGTGGTATCAGAGCAGTTAGTCCTCGGAAAGTGTCTACAGACCGTGTCTAGTAGAGTCTTGATTATCGGTGTGTTGTGCACCACATCTATAATCAGGAGGCTGCGGGACATTTAGGATTGGTTTCCATTCTTCTCATTCTGAGATCGTGCCTTAGAGTTGTGCGATAATTTGGACCCCTCTGACGTATTTCGTTTTTACCAGTTATGCCTCCGCGCAAGGCAACCACAGCCGGGAGGCGAGGCGGCCGAGGAGCTGCTAGTGGGATCTGAGAGAAGTGCAGCGCGAGCCAGTCGATACACGAGGCAGTGCTTGACCGGCGAGTTTTGCGCGCCCTTGACCCAGCGAGTTTAGAGCGCGGCGGTGCTGAGACCACGATACTGAGCCTCCAGTCCCACAGCCGGGAGCGGAGGAGATGGGGTACAAGGAGATGGCCCGATTCTTGGCGGTCGTGGCGAATATGAGGATAAATTTGAATCTGGCGATTCGATTCCGGTAGTACGATGAGTTCACCCCGGCGACGATTTGAGACTACGGGACTTTACGGCTGCAGCCCGCGAGTTCTATGGGTCGAGGCACGAGGATGATCCGCGGGAGTTCATCCGGCGATTCTGACGGATCGTAAGTGATCAAGGCATCGGAGACCGAGTCGGTGACGCCGGTTCGCGTCGGCTGCGTGATCTGCGATCGTGGTTTGATTCATGGGAAGCGTCCCGAGAGCATGCGCTCAGCGATTTGGGACGAGTTCTCAAGGCATTTCTTGCACATTTCTTGCCTCCGCGGATGAGGAGGGACGGGGCGACAGATTTTTGACGTTGAGGCAGACCGGGCGTACGGTACGGGAGTACAATGTGGAGTTCGACTCATTGGCTCGGTATGTTCCCGCGTTAGTAGCTTGTATGGAGGACAGAGTGCACCGCTATGTCACCGGGCTCGATGATTACTTGGCGTAGCTTGTTGGTGTAGCTCTTGGCCGGGCATGGACATTGCCGCATGCGAGCTCATGCACTTGGGTGTGAGGCACGCGGAGGTCGGACGGAATGGCGGGATCGGCGAGAAGAGGGCGAGCAGCGGGGTCCTTTGGTAACTTTCGGCGGGCGCCTCGTAGCGAGTTAGTTATGCACCTCCGCCCGATGCAGTGGTCCTCACTCGATCTTGGGGCGTTTGGGGTATTCGGGGCTGGTCGGGCTCGAGCTTAGTTCGCAGGTATACATGGGTTCTAGCCAGTCGGGTTCATGTTTCCCTCAGTGTGCACGATGCGGCAGGCGTCATCCCGGGGAATGTCGTCTTTTTACTGGTGCTTGTTTTACCTGCGGCCATCAGGGCCATGTGACGAGAAACTGTCCTAATAGGAAGGATACAGGCAGCAGGACTCAGCCTACCGGGTCGGTGGCAGGTTCATCACCTTCTACAGCTATGCGCCCTGCAGGGCAGGCCTATGATTAGAGTGAAGCGGTAGATACAGGTATATCCTTAACCCTCTAGAGATTTGTATATGTGATAAGATGAGTATATTTTAAGTATTATGTTCAGATAGCATTATGTTAAATTGTGATTTAGAGACATGGTTAGTAAAGGGGAAGTTGGGTACATAGAAAGTGTGAGATGGAAGTGGTAGCTTTCATGGCGTGATTTAGTAAGATTGTTCCGTATCGGGGAACAAGGGTTTGGCGCGATTACAGGTCGGGTTGAGGCATGGTTGCGGGTCAACCCGTAGCCCGATTTTAGGTGGGGTCAGTTCTGGGTGGTCCCGCCAGATGGTAGGGTCACGAGGGTGCTAGGCCCAAGTTTAGATGACCATCGTATGAGTTCGTGGATATGTTCGACCAGAAGCGGATCGTGAAGGCCGGGAATGGCCTTAAAGGAATTTGAGGCTAGTAAGATGACCAAGGGTGGAAGCGGTAGTGTTGTGATACACATTTGAGGTGACTTCTCGTTGGTTTGGATTTGGGTTTCGCGCGTATGTGATATTATGGCCATGTGTGGCATATTTGGTTTAAATGAAATGCTGATGGAGACTATATCGGTAGCTTGTATGTTTGTAGACTTAGAAGGAACATTCGGGACGAATGTTTCTAAGGGGGGAAGAATGTTATACCCCGTAGTTCCATGGTATGTATGCGAGGACGTACGTACGAGAATACAACTTTAAAAATGGAAAGGAAGAAAGATGTGATTTTTAATGGAAAAGTTTCGGTTTTGTGAAGGAAAAGGTTCGTTAATGGGAATTGGATTCCCAGTTTGGTATTCGGGCTTCTTGAATTATATTAGAATTTTGGAATTTTATTTCGGAATTGGTCACGTGGGGCCACGGGAGAAATTCTGGTTTTGTGGGCCCGCTTTGTTTTTAGATTTTGGCCATTATGGATATTTTGGAAGATGAATTATTTTGGGCGAATAGGAGGCGACACGTGTCACCCCACCAGGTGGCTTGGCCGATTTGAGCAAGACAGTGGCGAGGCAAGTGGCCTTGTCTTGCAAGATATTTTGTGAAGACAAGTGGCTTGTGGGTCCCACCCACACTTGTCCCCAATCTCAACCACACACTTGCCTTCATCCTATCCCTTGGTTGTCTATATATGCACCCTTAGTTGATGAAATCTTCCACACTTAGAGAATCTGAGACTTGAGAAATATTTTCCCTCTCCCTCCTTCACTGTTGTTAGTCAAACACACCCCCTAACCAAACCTTGTCCAATAATTCCTAAACTCTTAAGTGTTCTTCCAGTTTATTAGGAAGACTCTTAACCAAAAGATAGAAAAGATTTCACATCCACTTGCCTTAAAAAGACACTTTGGCGAGAGCTCTTGGAGGAAAAATCTAGGTGTTCTTCACTTGTTTGAGTTGGTTCTTGAAGAGATGATGGTTAGGAGCTTCTTAGGGTGATTTGTGGTGGGTTTGTATGCAAAGATTGGAGCTAAGACTTGCTTGGATCGACATTAAGTTCTTGGATAGATTTTGGGCTATTTGAGGTAGTGAATCTTAACCTCTTTGTGATTTGGTCATTATACATATATTATAAGTATATTATGGAGTATGTAATATATGGAGTAAAGTTTGGAAGAGTTGGATCTTGTTAACTTGTTAAAAGAAAAGTTGGCCGTTTGCCATTAAAATGGTAAAAACGTATCTTACTTGTGAAGAAGTAATTAACAAAGTAACTATAACTTATATTAAGAATGGAAATATAAGTTGGATGACTAATGAGTAATTGGATAAGTAAAATGGACAAAGTTGGCCAAGGACCCCAACTTAGAATTTGTATTTACTTTGGACCGTATTTACTTTGGACCGTATTTACATTGGACCGTATTTACATTTACATTAAGGGAAGATTTTTCAATCGCGTTAGTTTGGGCGTGTGATCCTTTTACTTATTGTTGTTATGAAGGCGTGATAGTAAACGCGTTCACGGTTGGCGCGTAATCCCTTCTTTTACTTATTGTTGTTATGAAGGCGTGATAGTAAACGCGTTACCGTTTGGGCGTGTAATCCTTCTTTATGTTATTTAATTATTACGCCTTATATTTATATCTGGGATTTTTTTTACGGTTATGCTGGCCTTGGAGAAAGATGGTAATGTGAGTAAAAGCGAGGAAGTCTTTTGAATTTTCCGTAGAATTAGAGGGCTTTTATTGGTATAAGTCTTAAATGGTGAGAAAGGTTTGATAAAAGTACTATGACCATTTTAGGAGTGGAGTACTACGTGTGGCGTGATCTACTTGGCAGGAGTAGCCGACGGGTTGAAGTACTTGGAGCGTTTTGCTATTTGTCGATAATCGTCGCGAGGTATGTGAACCTCTTCCTATCCTTTCTAGCATGATGTTTTGTAACTATGTAGTACGGTGAGCGTCGTGTGCTAAATGAGTTTGGTTGGTTCAAAACATAGGGTGTTATAATAGCTTTATGGGAAGTTAGTTATAACGACTCTATGTAGGTAAAAGAATGGGTTATTGATTGTAGAAGTTAAGAGACTTGATCTTGAAAGATAAGAGACTTAACTTATTTGACTTGATATGAATTTTGTTAAAGTTGTGAAACCTCATTCGTGAGTAATGAGTACTTGGCTTTTAAAGAATAATGTTTTACTGATTTCGGAAATGAGAATAAGTATCGATCAAACCATTGCAGCGTTAACAAAGGAAATGTATTGACTAATTGTTATTAAAACCAGTAGAAACCTCCATCTGCATAGAAGCTAAGATAAGACAAGATTGTATTACATTTCCTAGATCATGGTTGCTGTAATAAGATTGTTATAAACAAGAATAAACGGCTCACACATAAGACTTATGTTACTCAATTGTTTTAAAAGAGATTAAGACTATAAGTTATGAAACCTTTCTAAAATAAGAGACTTGCGCATTTGAAATTAGGCAAACTTGAACGTTTGGAAAATAATGTTGTTACTTGATTTTACAAAGGGAAGTGTTTTGGTTTACTTAAAAAGATAGTCACTCTATTTTTCATACTACGGATATCGTGTGACTTTTGTGAAAAGCGGATCTTTTAAAAGGAGTTAATGTATGTAGTACTTTGGGGTTAAAACCGGTTTTGTTGTAAAAATAAGTCCATGAGTATGTTGAACTTGCCTATGCTTGTGGTGATAGCCTTTGATGTGCAAGTGTTGTATTTACGTACTCTGGCGTCTCTCGATGGAGGGCGGCTGATTTGTTATGTATGATTCTTTATCGAGTCCCATGAGATGGGCCGAGACACGTATTCCACGATTCTTTATCGAGTCCCATGAGATGGGCGAGACACGTATTCCACCCGATTCTTTATCGAGTCCCACGAGATGGGCGAGACACGTATTCCACGATTCTTTATCGAGTCCCACGAGATGGGCGAGACACGTATTCCACGATTCTTTATCGAGTCCCCGAGATGGGCGAGACACGTATTCCACACAGTTCTTTATCGAGTCCCGTGGGATGGGCGAGACACGTATTCCACATGATTTATACCTAGGCTGGCGGTGAGAAAGGAGTTCCACGGGCGTGAGGATGACTTTGAGGCGTGAGTCACGACTTGACATGACTACTTTTATGTTGTAAATCGTAGTTTGATTATCATACATGTCTCTGTTTCATATAGTATCATGATTTCATTCTGATATTTCATTTCACATACTTGGTACTGTTATCGACCTCCTTGAAGTGCGTTCATGCGCAGTAGAGTACATCGGTTGTGGATCCTCGCCATAGGATCACGATTCAGCGTGTTAGGAAGCCGTTTCTTGGAGGCTTATCTTTTGGTATGTTACCACAGTGCAGCAGGTTCTTGTACATTCGGGGTATGGCGGGGCCTGTCCCGTCATAGTTGTTGTCACTTCTTAGAAGTGCATGAATGCTTGTTGTGGCGAGTTTGTAAAAGGATAAGCTGTTTGGGTTTTATGTATTGTCTGAAGGCAACTTTTGGTTGGCCTATTTATTTATCATGTCTCTTGTTTCATGTTTATGTTTTTATTTCGCTGATTTTCTCGATGTTGTATCACGAGGTGCCGAGGTAAGGCACGATCCACGGGCCGGTTAGTCGTGACACGTCTATTAACCCAAAACACAAGTTTCTATCTTCCTATAGAAAATTCGGCTCCTCCCCCATGCAGCGTAAATCTCTCTCCTCTATCGAGGCGGCTACCAAGCCAACCTGGGGTTTACGTCTAACCGGCGTGTACAATTCTACACAAGTCTCTTTGCAATACATCTATGTAAATACTGATTCGATTGATTCTTTATTCTTGAGCTTAAGTCAAAAGACATTGCGAATACTAAGTATAGTTCCATATATAGTATACTTCAACTATATATTCTAACAAACATGTAATTTCCAATTACAATGGAGGACAAGATAATTACCTCGATAAGCCCAAAATTATCCAAGTTATAATGTCGATCCTGAGCAAGGTTTAGCTCGCTCAGTGCGCTACAAACCACTCCAAACAACCCTTAGAAGTTCTAACCAACTTCTACTCAAATACTTCAACCAACTATGAAGATTTCCTTAGGGTTTCGGTTTGAGACTAAAAGGACAAAAGGTAGTATTTCTGGGCTCTACGTAAAGAGGTATCTTTGGAATACTACAAGGTACAAGGCTAAGGTATTTTGGGCATTATAACAATACTAGGGAGTATTTCTATACCACAACAAGGGTATTATACGAAAACAACTAGGCTAGGGGAGGGTACCCACGGCCAAGGCACCACAAAGGGAGGGTTTCTCGGCCAGGGCCTTTACTAGGGAGGGGGCTCTTGGGCGAGAGTCAAACAAGAGGAGAGGGAAGGATAGCAAGACTTGGAACATTTTTGGATGAATGAAGTCTTGAAGCCAAGGGGTATTTATAGCAAAACCAAAAGCCAACCAATGGCCAAGATCAAGCCATGTGCAAGGCAAGTGTAAGGCAAGATCAAGCCAAGTGCACCCTAACCTACTCACAAATCCTCACAAATATCTACACAAATATCTACCACAACTTGCCCATCCATTCGGCCCTAATTCCGCCCTCAAGTCCACCAATGAGAGGGTGCCAAGTGTTGCCCTCTCGTTGGTCCAAAACATTTCGTCTCTCGGAAAAATCCGCAAAAATACTAAATGACATAGCCGAATTTTCCGCGCATGACTACGCAAACGTTTTGTCAAAACAACGACTCTAACCGGGTGTTGTGCACAAATGTCATTTCGGCCAAGCCACCTAGGCGGGGGTGACACGTGTCACCCTCCTATTGGCCCAAAAAAACGTCTTCCGAAAATATCCACAATGGCCAAAAGCTCGGAAAACAAAGGGGGCCACAAAACCAGTAAATTTCTCCGTGGGCCCACGTGACCATTTCCAAAATAAAATCTCAAAATTCTAATATAATCTATGAAGTCCAAATACCAAATCTGGGAATCCAATTCCATTAACGAACCTTTTTCTTCACAAATAACAGGAAACTTTTCCGTGAAAACTCACATCTTTCTTTCTTTTCAAAATTTTCTCACTGCACTCGTGCGTCGTCCTCACATACATACCCTGCAATTACGGGGTATAACATTCTCCCCTCCTTAGAAACATTCGTCCCGAATGTTCCTTCTCAAGACGGATATCGATGAAGTTCCTCTAACAAGTTGTCAACGCCACGGCTTGGCCACGAAATAACACACGTTATCTTCCTTCCTTACTCGTCGTGCCCTTCTCGAACACTTGAACTCTCCCAGTACGTACCATACTTCAGTCATTACTTCCGTTCCCGAAAATCTCTGGAGTCACTACCTCCAAACTTGGTCATCTTACTAACCTCAAACTTCCTTAAGGCCATTCCCGGCCTTTACGAACCGCTTCGTCGAACGCGTCCACGAACTCATACGATGATCATACAAACTTGGGCCTAGCATCCTCGTGACCCTACCACTGGCGGGACCACCCAGAACCCCACCCCAAACCGGGTTCTGGTTGACCCGCAAATGGTCCTCAACCCGACCCCAACGCGGCAAACTCTTGTTCCCGATCCGAACAATCTTACTAATTCACATCATGAAAGCTACCACTTCCATCTCACACTACCCATGGACTCATCACACAAATAAATCCCACGTATACTACTCACCCTTATAAAGGTCAAACATAAAACGAATCTTATACTCAAGACGACCTTACCTCTAAGGTCTCAGTCGTGAAATAGTCTAAGGTTCACACTTACCATGCCCCCATACGTAACCTTCCAACTAACCATGTATTCTAACTCACACATATCACAATGCTATCCGTACATAGCACACAATAATGAGATCATCATAACAAGCATACCAAAACTCTAGAGGGTTAAGGATATACCTGTAGCTACCGCTCCACTCTAATCATAGGCCTGCCCTGCAGGGCGCATAGCTGTAGAAGGTGATGAACCAGCCACAAATCCTGAAGGCTGAGTCGTAACATCCGCGCTTCCCTTGGTCGGACAGTTCCTCGCAAAATGGCCCTGCTGGCCGCATGCAAAACAAACTCCCAATCTAGCACGACACTCTCCAAAATGGAGTCTACCACAACGGTCACAACGAGGTAGGGGTGGCTTCAGCTGGTTAACACCCCTGCTCTCCCGAAAATCTGAACCCTTGGAGCCCTGACCTGCATCTGGAGACGGTGGAGGACCACTCTGTACTGGTGGGGGTATATAACTAGCCTGCTGCTGAGGCGGTCCGCCTCGAAAGTCACCAAAGGACCCTGCCGTCCTGGCCCTCTTCTGCTGATCCAGGTCATTCCTTCGACCCCTCCGTGCCTCACATCCTAGTGCATGAGCCTGCATGCGGGCAATGTCCATGCCCGGCTGAAGAGAAACACCCGCACAAGACTCAGCCATATAATCATCTAGCCCGGTGACGTAGCGATGCACCCTATCCTCCATATCTGCAACTAGCGCAGGGACATATCGAGCCAAAGAATCGAACTCGACATTGTACTCCCTGACAGTGCGCCCTCTCTGTCTCAGTAACAAAAATCTGTCGGCCCGTGCCCTCCTCATCTGCGGAGGCAAGAAGTGCGTGAGGAAAGCCCCCGAAAACTCATCCCATACTGCTGGAGGTGCATGCTCTCCCCGGGAAAGCTCCCATGAATCAAACCAATCGACTGCGGTATCACGCAGCCGTCACGAACCAAAGGTCACAGACTTCGGTTTACGAAGCCTTGATCACCGCGTGATCCGTCAGAATCGCCGGATGAACTCCTGCGGATCATCCTCCGCCTCGACCCATAAAACTCGCGGGCTACAACTCGTAAAGTCCGTAGCCTCAAACTATCGCTCGGGGTGAACCATCGTGCATCGAACTGCTGCTGCGTCGGCCTATCCTCATATCTGCCACGACCACGGCGGCCAGCAATCGGGCCATCTCGCGTAACCCATCTCCTGCGCCCGGTGTGGGGTGGGGCTCAGTATTGCGGTCTCGGCAGCCATTCTTTGCGGCTCTAACCTCTGCTGGGGCTGGCGGCGTCACAAAACCCGCCGTCACCAAGCACAACCTCAGTCTTGTGCGGGCTGCGCCTCGTACTCCTCAGATCTCACTAGCGGCACCCTCGGCCGCCTTGCCCCATCGGGCTCGTTGCCTTGCGCGGAGGCATAATCGGTAAAACGAGATACGTCGGAGGGTCCAACTTACAACACGCCTCTAAGGCACGATCTCGTAATGAGAAGAATGAAACCAATCCTAAATGTCCTGCGACCTCACGATTATAGATGTGGTGCACAACACATCGATAATCAAGACTCTACTGAACACGGTGCAGTAGACACTTTCCGAGGATTAATCGCTCGATACCACTTTTGTAACGACCGTTCGGGGCGTTCATCGTGCCTTACCAGGCACCCTAGTGATACATACATCGAGAAAATCAGCGGAACATAAAACATGAGTCATTTAACAAGAGATATAATAAAAAAAGCAACCAAAGCGGTTGCCTTGGTTTATACATAAAACTCGAGCAGTTTAATCCTTTTACAACCACACTTACAACGATTACTGCACTTAAGATATCTGATGACTATGACGGACGGGGCCCGCCATACCCCGAATGTACAAGAACCTACAACTCGAGAACACCTACTAAAAGATAAGCCTCGGAGAAACGGAGCTTCAAATCTGTTGGCTGATCCTAAGAGCGAGGATCCACGGCCGATGTACCTCTACTGCGGCATGACGCGGCCGAAGGAGGTCGATAACAGTACCAAGTATGTGAAATGCAATATCAGAAATGAAATCATACTAGTCTATATAAAGCGGGAGACATGTATGATAACCAAACTACGATTCCAACATAAAGCGATCATTACTCGATATAACTATGGGTCTCACGCCCACAACATCAATCAGGTTCGCATTATGGCCGCATGCCCCCGGAATACTGCATCGGTGTAGACATGTCCATGATGCAACAATAATACCAATGTCCCATGGCCACATGCCCCCGGAATTCTGCATCGGTGTAGACATGTCCATGTGACCTCAACAACAAGACAGCAATCCAAATGGAAGCATACCCGTGCGCTACGCATCGTGTCAGTATGTCCAAAGGGAAAAATAAGACAACATTCCAAATGGACGCATACCCGTGCGCTACGCATCGTGTCAGTATGTCCAAAGGGAAACAACAAGGCGGTAATCAAAATGGAAGCATACCCGTGCGCTACGCATCGTGTCAGTATGTCCATAGCGATGCACAACAATAATACTATCAACAGGAACGTACCCGTGGAATTTCTCCGTCACTGCCGGCACGTCCAAGTAAGTTCTCAACAAGTCAACCGACCCTCCATCGAGAGACGCGGTAACACAGAAATACAACGCTTTGCACAACAAAGGTTATCACAATAAGCATAGCCAAGCTTCACAACAACAAGCATAGGCAAGTTTCACAACAACACAAAGTACTTTCATTTTATACCAAAGTCCGGGTTTTAGCCCTAAAGTACTACGTACGTTAAATTGTAAAAGAGATCCATTACTTTTATCAAAGTCACCCGATACCCGTAGTATTAGAATGACCAACCCACATTTTTAAGTAAACCAGAACACTTTCCTTTTAAAATCAAGTACCAACATTCTTTTCCTAAGTTCCAGTTTGCCTAGTTTCAATTACTCCAACTTCTCATTTTCAAAAGGTTTCATAGTTCCCAAACTTAATCACTTGATTCCTTTTTAGAACAATTGAGTAACATATGTCATATATGTGAGTAGTTTATTCTTGTTTATAACGATCTTATTACAGCAGCCATGATCTAGAAAATGTAATATCATTTTGTCTCATCTTAGCTTCTATGCGGATGGAGGTTTCTACCGTTTTAATACAACACATCATTATTCAATACATTTTCCTTTATTAACGCCGCAGTGGTCCTGTCGATACATTCGATTCCCAAATCAAGAAACATTATCCCTTTAAAACCAAGTACTCATTACTCACGAATGAGGTTTCACACAAACATCCACATTAAAACAAATAAGTTAAGTCTCTTATCTTATAAGATCAAGTCTCTTAACTTCTAACATCAATAAACCATTTTCACTTACATAAGGTCGTTATAACTAACTTCCCATAAAGCTATTATAACACCCTATGTTTTAAACCAACCAAATCACTTAGCACATGTACGTCTACCGTACTACATAGTTCACAACAATCATGCTAGAAAAGATAGGAAGAGGTTCACATACCTCGCGACGATTTATCGACAATAAGCAAAATGCTCCAAGTACTACAACCTTGCTAGCCCTTTCCACTCCTCGAGTAGAATACGCTACTCTTAGTACTTTCACCTATAAAGGTCACAAACGTCTATTAACCCCAAAACACAAGTTTCTATCTTCCTATAGAAAATTCGCGCACCTCCCCACACACATGCAGCGTAAATCTCTCTCTCTCTATCGAGGCCGGCTAAGCCAACCAGGGGGTTTCGCCTAACCTGACGTGTACAATTCTACAAGTCTACCGCAATACACCCTATGTAAATACATTCGATTCGATTCTTTATTCTTCAGGCTTAAGTCAAAAGACATTGCCGAATACTAAGTATAGTTCCATATATAGTATACTTCAACTATATATTCTAACAAACATGTAATTTCCAATTACAATGGAGGGACAAGATAATTACCTCGATAAGCCCAAAATTATCCAAGTTATAATGTCGATCCTGAGCAAGGTTTAGCTCCACTCCGTGCGCTCCAAACCACTCCAAACAACCCTTAGAAGTTCTAACCAACTTCTACTCAAATACTTCAACCAACTATGAAGATTTCCTTAGGGTTTCGGTTTGAGACTAAAAAGGACAAAAGGTAGTATTTCCGGACTCTACGTAAAGAGGTATCTTTGGAATACTACAAGGTACAAGGCTAAGGTATTTTGGGCATTATAACAATACTAGGGGAGTATTTCTATACCACAACAAGGGGTATTATACGAAAACAACTAGGCTAGGGGGGGGGTACCCCACGGCCAAGGCACCACAAAGGGGGAGGGGTTTCTCGGCCAAGGGCCTTTACTAGGGAGGGGGGGCTCTTGGACGAGAGTCAAACAAGAGGAGAGGGGAAGGATAGCAAGACTTGGAACATTTTTGGATGAATGAAGTCTTCAAGCCAAGGGGGTATTTATAGCAAAACCAAAAGCCAACCAATGGCCAAGATCAAGCCATGTGCAAGGCAAGTGTAAGGCCAAGATCAAGCCAAGTGCACCCTAACCCTACTCCACAAATCCCTCACAAATATCTACACAAATATCTACCACAACTTGCCCATCCATTCGGCCCTAATTCCGCCTCAAGTCCACCAATGAGAGGGTGCAAAGTGTTGCCCTCTGTTGGTCCAAAACATTTCGTCTCTCGGAAAAATCGCAAAAATACTAAATGACATAGCCGAATTTTCCTTCGCAGCTACGCAAAACGCGTTTCGTCAAAAACGACTCTAACAGGGTGTTGTGCACAAATGTCATTTCGCTGTTAGCCACTAGGCGGGGTGACACGTGTCACCTCCTATTGGCCCATAAAAAAGCGTCTTCCAAAATATCCACAATGGCCAAAATCTCAAAACAAAGTGGGCCCCACAAATCGTAAATTTCTCCGTGGGCCCACGTGACCATTTCCGAAAATAAAATCTCAAAATTCTAATATAATCTATGAAGTCCAAATACCAAATCTGGGAATCCAATTCCCATTAACGAACCTTTTTCTTCACAAATAACCGGAAACTTTTCCGTCGAAAACTCACATCTTTCTTTCTTTTCAAAATTTTCTGCCGTACTCTCGTACGTACGTCCTCACATACATACCCTGCAACTACGGGGTATAACAAAACTGAAGGTGGCTTGGGTCTTATGAACATCAAGGAATGAAATCATGCCTTGCTATCCAGGACGATTTGGCAAACTCACACGGAAGCTGATTCTCTTTGGGTCCAATGGATCAATAGCCACTATTTGAGAGGTATTACAATTTGGGACTATGAGGTACGTCCTAGGGACTCCCCCTTATTCAAAAAGATTTGTGGGATTCGCGACAGATTTGTTTCTATCTTTGGTAGCCATGGTGATGCTATTTACGACTTTACAAAATGTTGTGCCAACGGTATATTTGATTCAAGCCTCGTGTATGATATCTTGCGCACTCCGCAAGCTAAAAAGCCTTGGATGTCACAAATTTGGAAAGGCTTCATTCCTCCCAAATTCTCTTTTACTATGTGGCTAAATTGCAGAAAGCGGTTAGTTACAAAGGATACTCTATCATTTCTCAACTTGGAGGATAAATCTTGCGGGTTCTGCAAGCAAGCTAATGAAACAAGGGAACACCTCTTCTTTGCCTGCCCCTATACACACATGATTTGGAAGAGCATAAACGATTGGTTGGGTATTAGAAGAGAGATGACAACTGTTGAAAGCTCCCTTAAATGGATTAAGAAAGAACACCGCGGGACAAGCATCCGAGCCAAAGCTATTTTGCTTACTTTTTGCATAATGGTTTATGAGATTTGGAGGGCAAGAAACACAATGCTCTTTGAAGGCACAAGCTTTCCGGCAGAAGAGGTCATTGCAAGAATCAAAACAACATCTTATAGAGTTCTCTATGATTTTATCCCCTCTTGTAATGGCACCTTTTGAGTGACCACCCCTCCCCTCTATCACTTCTTGTTTGCATTACGTTGAGGCTTGAGATACCTCAACGACTGATTGTAGCCACTTCCTTTTCGTTATTAGTAATAATATTTGCATTTACCTAAAAAAAAAAAAGGCTGATGCATGACTTAGTGTTTCATTTCTTTACTACTATATTAATTTTTTATTATGGTGATTTAAAAAATCACCTAACATGTCGCTCTCTTGTGATTTATTTATTTATTTTCTTATTAATTGTTCAACTACAATTTAGACTAATAGACAAAAATCACCTAACATGTCGCTCTCTTGTGATTTAAAAACTAAGTCCATATTATTATTTTTAAGATTTATGATTGTTTGACTGATCCAATATTTCTTCAAAATTACTTTTGAATACCCGTAAAACGAAATAATTGAATTTGTATAAGTTGTCAAGGACACGTAGGTCTCAAGTGACTAATTTTAAAAGAATATTAGATAATATGTAATGCAAATAAATAATATTAGGATAAAGTAAAGAAATAGTTAGTCTGAGTCTGATAATAGCTTCCTGGCAAAGCTTATGTGTCTTGTATGAAAGCACAAGTATTGAGAATAATATTAATAAATGTATTTTCATATGATGAATTACAATGGGATAATGTATAGTATTTATACTAGAGCGCACAAGTGCACACTGAAGGGTTTTGTTGGGTTCAAAATATACAAGTATGACACATCAGAAGTTTACAATTTATTTACTTACCCAACAATTTCTCCGGTATGGTTATATGACAATCGAAACCTGTAAAGTAAAAATTAAACAAGAACACTTACAGGTTGTTTAATCTGGATTCTTCACTAAGAGTGAACACACGATTGTTCCCTTCGATTGCAAGCACCTTTGCTATAGTGTATTCCTCTATCAAGAAAACCAGGAAATCTTGAAAGAAGTTTGAGAAAATTTTATTCTAAACTCTAAGTATAGAATTGTTTAATAGAATCATTAGTCTAATATCAATGAGGTTAGTATTGTATATAGTAATTTTAAGGTCAAAACCGTATTAAGGTTGGGCTCTAAGCCTGACCCAAAAACCAAGGTGTAGTGGATCAGTCTGATCGGGCTCACTGCCGGGTCACGCGGCTCTGCCTAGTAGGCGTCGCGACGCCTTACGTCCAGTGACGTTCCTCGTTTCGATATATATTCAGCACATTTAGTTAAATCCAAAATGCAATTTTGACTTAATTAAATAATTTTCATCAAATAGAAATTATCCCACAATTATTATCAATTTAAATATCTCGATCCAAATAGAATATTTAATACTTTCTCAATACATCCTTAGATCGAAGAGACAATCGACTTAGTTTGACTCTATAGGCCTTCATATGTTGACACTAATCCAATTAAGGTCCATACAGAACTCCTAGACTGCGTCGTACGGCGAACTCAATATGTGAAGTACGAATCGAGCAAACATAACCTTTATGTGAGATGATAAATTTCGTTCATTCATGACACACTTGATCAAACTTAGGATTTGTCGTGTTTCTATCCAAATGACTTGATCACTTTATCTCATCTATATTAGTCGACAACTAGACCATATTCTAAATATGTCTCTTGCATTGGCCAATGTTTTGATCGACCTAATATCACTGAGAAGTTGAGTGCTATCTAGAATATCCAATCGAGGAATGAATCATATTCATGGCCCAATCACCACCTTAGTTTACATCATAATGCACCCAACACAAGTTATATCTTATCCTATAAGGAGTATAAGTGTAGGACAAGGTCAAAGTACATTACTCTGTAAACAGGGTGTGTATTGACCTCAGTCAAAGGATCTTTATCTCCCACACGTTGATAACACTCTAGACATGCATAACAATAAGTTTATCAGCAGGATATACCAATACTTTCTAAAAAGTATCCATATGTCCATCACTAATAACCATTACTAGCAGCAGGTGAGACATACTACATTCTCCAAGAATGTGATGCATACCACATGTCGACTTATAACATATCATCGATATCTCATTCTCAATGATCATTAGTCGAGGTTATTTTGAGAGTTACGCTCTATCATCAATATTTCACTCTATTAATGACAACATAAGCTCAAGGGATGCACATTAATAAATAATTATAAACAATCAAATAATAATTCAATAATTGCAAATGCCATAAATATATTAATATTATTAATAATACGAATGTGTTCAAGTACATTTATCCCTAATAATGATCGTCTCTAGGACATACATACTTTCAACCTCCCACTTGGCCTTAGAGCCAATCTCCAATGTATCTAATACTTATATTTTGAAAATGATCATTATGCTTAATTAAGCTTGTTGACACCCAATTTTGACCAATTTTTTGGTTATTTCTTGCAATTTTAAGTATATTAGGACACCATATTTTAATCATTAATTTTGCATATTTTTACATAATATTCTATGTTTTATTTTTCATAAATGACATCGCATTTTTATTTTAAATTAAGCATTAGATCTTTGTTAATATTATAATTCTGCATCTCTTTAAATAATAAAATAACATCGCAATTTTTATTTTTTAGTTAGGCATTAAACATTTCTTAAATATTACTTTTTATTATTATATCGACACTTTCATTTTAATAATTTTGTATCTCTTTAAATAATAAATCTTGTTGTATCTTTTTACTCAAATCAATTTCATCAAATTAGGCCAATACGAGGCCCAATTTGGATCAATCTAATCCAATGCCCTTTTTATTTTTCATCCTAATTCAACACTCTTTTATTTCCCCTAAAAAACAATACCCCGTCTTTATTTTTCCCCCAAAATCAAACCTAACCTAAACCTAAATACCCCTATAAATAAAGACTATTCCCGCCATTTCTCATTACCCAACAACACCAACCGCATACCCTTATTTCAACTCCACATTTTCACTTCATCTCTAACCTCTTTCCCCCAAAAACATCAACTCTTCTCTCCTTTATCACAACTTCAACACTCCGGCGAACACCCCAGCAGCTGTCGACAAACCCTCACTCCCAGTCTCCCCGTCGACCTCACACCCTCATCCGACGCCCTCACCCCGCGCCCCTGTCTCGCCGGAGGTGATGACCGGCGAGAACCTTCTCTCCCGTTAAACCCGTCGAACCCCGTCAGTGACCACTGTCCCGCACTCAAACCACTGGCAGCGTAGCTCCGGCTACCTCGCCGTAGAAGTGACCACGTTGTCCTCTTTGTTTGAATCTGGCCGGAGTTAAACTCCGGCGATGCTACGACTTTGTTCTCCGGCTTTGTAGTTATTATGTATGTTGTTGGTTTTGTATCTCGTTGGTTTCAGTATGGTCTGTTTTTTTGCGTTTTTGATATCTTTTCGGAATTTTTAAAATTCCGGTGACCTTCGTTGGTTTTGTTTTCTTGATATCTATTGTTGTTTTGTCTATTTGGATTGATTTCGATTTATTTTGGAATCTGGTCGGAGTTCTAAAACTCCGGCGATGTCTGTCGGTTTATATTCTATGGGGCCCATTTGCTTATTTTGGTTGTTGGACTGATTCTCTTGACTTTTGAAAATGGCCGGAGTCTTTAAAACTCCGGTGATTCTTTGAAATTTCCGGCGAACTGGTTGTTGGACTGATTTGGTGTTTGGGTCAGATTCACTATTTTTCCGACGATTTTTGGGGCACCATCGTTGCTCCGACGTTTAGCCGTTGAAGTAACGCTGCTCTGGCGAGCTATGTTGTCGCTACTGTTTTGCTTATGTCTGGCATTTTCGGGACTGTTTTGACTATTTTTAATCCCCTATGTCATTATTCTACTATGACCGTTGGTTTGTTTTGCAAATTATTGGACTGAAGTCATTTGGACTCTTTGCAAGAATTGATTTTGAACAGATGCCACACTTGATAAAACGTTTGCTTTCATTTTTGATGCACTGCTTCACTGCTTTAAAAGAATATGCTGTTGTCTTTGGGAAAAGTCACTTGAACAGATTCTATATTTGGAAGGAATCTCCGTCTGATTTCAAGGCCTCTCAAATATAAAAGATGAATTTTATTTTTAGTTTACTTATTAATTTTTGTCGCTATTTTGAAATTATTTACTCTTTTACTAAGTGTTTATACAGGTACCCGGAGATACATTTCAAGAAGATAACCTTCGGAAATTTACTTTTTGTTATTATATTTAAATTCAGTTTTTATTTCATTCTGTATTATATTTTATTGCAATTGTAATTATTGAACTGTTTAGAATATGTACACTTAGAATTAATAATTAAAAAGATAGATTAAAATCGAAAATTGCTAGTTTATTCAATTTTAGTTTTATCGCAATATTTTCATACATTCTTTTTCTTAAAGTATATATCTTTCAAAAACATATATTTCTAAAGCATGATAGATAATTAATCTAGGTTTGATCGGATAATCGTAAGTTAGCGGATTTTAAAGGATATCTAACTCCTTTCCTTTAGGATAATAAAGAACTCTGATCCAGAATCTTATTAATTTCGCAGACCATTAAATGGAGATCAATTGCAGTATTTTTATTGCAATAGTTCAAGTGTCCTAATTCACTTAACTAATTAGGTGATGACTCCTCAACAATAGCATTTTGCTCCATCCAGGGAACCGCGCCAAAGAGCAACGTTGCAGATCTGTTCCGACCCTGAGGTCAAAAACGGGTGCGACAAAGCTTAATGGTTTAGTAAATAGTTCAGCTAGATTATCATCTATGGGAACATAGTCTAATTTTATTTCTCCAGTTTCCACTATCTCCCTGGGTATGTGGTATTTTCTTGGTACATGTTTGTTTCTGTTTGTTGATCTTGGTTCCTTAGCTTGTGCAATTGCACCACTGTTAAATCGTTATTGGACAAATGACACTTGGAACAACCCCTAGTTCCTTCAGAAACTCGGATATCGCGACAACTTCTTTACCAGCTTTCGATCCATCAATGTACTCGACTTTAGTTGTTGAATCAGTAGTTGTTTCTTGCTTGGAACTTTTCCAACTCACTGCTCCACCATTGAAAATGAAGGTATATCCAAACTGAGAGTTAAAGTCATCAATATCTGTCTAGCATCAGTGTACCCAGTAGCCACTAGCTTCTCTTGTTCACTATAAACTAAGAAATATTCTTTAGTTCGTTTAGGATACTTAAGAATACTCTTTGACTACTTTTCAATATTCTTCCTCAGTATTCTGCTGGAATTTTCAAGTCATACTAAGTGCATAAGCCACATCTAGCCTCGTACAACTCATGTCATACATGATTTATCCTATAGCTGGGGCATATGTGATTCTCTTCATGCGTTCAAGTTCTGCAACAGTTGAAGGGCTATCATTCTTTGATAACTTGATGCCTTGACCCATAGGAAGACCTCACTTCTTGGAGTTTTCCATAGAGAATCGTCTTAGCACTTTGTCTATGTATATGGATTGTGACAACCCCAACAATCTTGTGGGTGCAACAACTGCCTTACACTTATTATTCTGCATGTTCTTATGCTTGAGTTTGAACTTGCTAGATGAGCCCACTATGAACATAGCCTTTCCTTTAGAGGTAGATAATTCAAAGGTCTTCAACATGTTGTGAAGCTATGGAAGACTCGCCTTGGTCCCATTCATATTGAAGTTTACAATGAAATTCTCAAATGAACCAGAAAGTGAATTCAGGATTAGGTTGACAGAGACATTTATAGGAAACGTCATTCCAATCGAAGTCAACCTTTTTATCAACCCAATCATCTTCAAAACATGCACTGACACTTGACCCATTCGTTCAACTAACACTTGAAAAGGTTTATCAACAGTTCATACTCCATTGTTTGAGACTGTGAGTCATAGAGACTCTTCAAATGTTCTAGCCTTTAGTTGAGGCCCATGTTTTCATGTTGCCTCTGTAATTCCATAGTCATGGAGGACAACATTATACACTGTGCCGAGTCGACATCGTCCAAATGTTTCTGATAAGCCACCTTGTCAAACAGGACATACTCAGCAGAGTCTTCAACAGGGACTGTGGGGAATACCGTGTCTAACACATACTCAAATTCTTTCTAGTCTTAACACCAATCGCAGATTTCTCAACCAGTTAGGGTAATTTGCTCCAGTTAACTTGTTTGTCTCGACCAACATTTTCAGTGATAGATTCAACATTCTATATAATCTGAAGAATAAGATATGCTTGAAATTAAACTCTAATATAATTTCTATTTAACATTTTCGTCAACTAATTAACATGACATTTAGTTTAATTAGCTCCCAATATTTTAACATACTCTTCGACCCCATGGAAGAATATGGACTCATATCAAATATGGTCATAATAGGCCAAGTCCAGGTTCATGTTATCTCCACGTTTGTTGTGGCTGATAAATTCAACATCACAACCTGGTAGGTCTCCAAACTAATTTAAAATGATTTGTAACTCTTGTTTGACCGAATGTTCCAAAAAATCGATCTGCGTCCCTCAGCTTGTCCGACGTTGTGGCTCCAAGACAGCTTAGCAAATCAACCCCGTTATGTGACTGCAATTATGCATCTAAGTGAGTTTTGCCTTACAGAGAAAACACTGTGGTGTAAATACTCATGAAGGTTTATCACCCACTTCTACATTTAACATGCATTTATGAAAGAGTCTGAGTCCTCGTAGACTTAGAGCAAATGTTGTGGCATAAATACTCATCTCGTCAAAAAGTATTTTGCACTACAATTAATTATAACGGACGACGCGTTCATTTTAAACGATACTTAGTATTAAATTTTGGGAAACATTTTAATTTAGGGTTTTAACGAAAATCAACTCTAGCATGCTATGTCAAAAAAAACATTTTAACTATCATGCAAAGTCAACTAAGCACATATTGGATACCATCTTTCCAAGAATGATATTAAGAGGTTTAAACACATACTGGGTTCCGTCTTCCCAGACATGCATAACGCGGTCTAACAAATATTGGGTGTCGCCTACCAAGACATATATAATGCGTACAATATACTAATTATTTAAATGAAAAACATATTGACATTTAGCATATTAACAATATACTTATACATACTATACTATATAATAATAATCGTGGGTTAAACATTCTGAACTCTTATTTTTTTATTTTGTTTTCTGGACAAGTGGTGTCGCGGTGCCAATCATTAGGGTCGCGGCGCTAGTGAGGCAAAGTCCTTTCGGCTTCTGCAATGCATTAGCGCCGCCATGCTCCACTATGGAGCTGCGGCGCCTACTGTCTAAAATTTTAAAATGAAGCTTTTAATCAGAAATTTCGGACAGGAGTCACGGCTCCTGCCTGTCACCAAGACAGGCATCGCGTCGCTCCACCATGGAGCCACAACGCCGCCTTAAAACCCTAGTAGGTGCCGCGATACCCTACCATAGGGCCGCGACACCGACGTCCTGACAGAATGTATCCATGTTGATTTTCTAAAAATCGTCCAAACCCTAAATCCAATTTAGGGATCAGATCACATATCCTTTATCATCGCCCACTATCATCAATAACACACATATCAACCATCATCCATTCCTACCCATTTTTCACCGTGCACCATATTCGCAATGAACCGATTATCTGCACTTTGGCTTAGTCCGAGTTAGAACAAAACGACTTCCACGATTTAGCATAGTTGATAGTTTAGGGTGACATCAAAAGGTTAACTGTTCAGTCAAGATATATAGGATTTCAAGAAGCCTTGTTTTAATTCAGTTTGAAAACCAATTTTATGTTTAACCCATATTGTTATATTATTCAATATTATATAACCATTGAACCAACCCGAGCTCTGATACCACTGAAGGGTTTTGTTGGTTCAAAATATACAAGTATGGCACAATGAAAGTTTAAAATTTTATTTACTTACCCAATAATTCCTTCTGGATAAGTGATATAAACTTGTAAAGTAAAACTTAAGCAAGATGTTACACCCCATAATTCCAAGGGAATGATATGAGAACATACGTATGGAAATGAGATTTGAATTTTGGAAAGAAAGAAATATTATTTTTTCTTAAGGAAAAATATCGAGAATTTGTGAAGGAAAAGAGTTATTAATTGGAATTTAGTTCTCAAATTTGATATTTGAGACTTATAGATTATATTGGAATTTTGGATTTTTAAGTTTCGGATTTGGTCATGTGGGGCCCACGGGAAAAATTTACGATTTTGTGGGGCCTACAATATTTCGATATATTTTGGCCAAATATAGATATTTTTGAGGAAAAAATAATTTTGACGAATTGGAGGGTGACACGTGGCACACCCCCCACTTGTCTTGCAAGGTGGCAAGTCTTGAAGATATTTGTTGAAGTGGACAAGTGGACATGGGTCCCACACACACTTGTCCACAATCTTGTCCCTACCCTTGTCTTGATCTCACTACTTGGGGTACATTATATATACATAGAGGGAGTACACGACTTCATTCTACACTTAGCCAACACTTAGAATTATTTCAAAAATCCTAGCTCCTCCTCTTATGGTGCTCTCGGCCAAGGCCTATTTTGGAGACCAAAAAAATCCTTAAACTTCCAAGCTTTGTTAATTGATACAAGATTAAGGTCCCTAACCAAGTGATTAGAAAGATTAAGCACCCCTAACCCCTAAAAAGCCTTTTGCCCGTGACTTCAAGGGTTGAAACCATAGGGTGTTCTTCAACTTTTTAGGTGTTGTACTTGAAGAGAAGTTGGTTATAAGCTTCTAAGGGTTACATATTGTGGATTGGAACTTGAAGAATAGGAGCTAGGATATGCTAAGGATCGACTTTTAAACTTGGATTATTTTGGGCATATTTGAGGTAAGGATCATTGTCCTCTTAAAGTAATTGAATATTACATGTTGTAGCAATTAATGGATGAACTTGTTGTCACACCCCGAACCCCGGGCCCGTGACTGGTGCCCTACCTGGGCACCCTTCTACCCGACTGACACAAGTAAATCGCGGAACTTAAATAACACTTTTTTTCTAAACCAACGTACGTACAAGGGCAAAGTCGACAAGGCTGTCATATAATATACATAATCAAAAGACACTACACTGTACACGAGTCCAATCCCACATATGAATACAGACCTCTAAGAGTTATACTGAACTATGACGGGACAAAGCCACACCGTACCCATAACTGTACAAAAGTCTGTACTGAAGGAACTATACCAAAATGATAAACTCCTGAACAAATGGAACTATCCAAAAACTCGGAGCAGGGTCCTACACCTGCAGATCACCAAACTGCGTACCTAAACCTGCGGCATGAACGCAGCCCCCCGAAGGAGGTCAGTACGAAGAATGTACCAAGTATGTGAAACAGTAAATATTGTAAAGAAATCATAACAATATATACAAAATAGGAGACATGTATGATAGCCAAACTACAGTACACAATCCATAAGCAGTCATATCAAGTCAGGGACGCATGCCCTCAAAGTCATTACTCAAATATAACCATGGGTCTCACACCCATAATATCAATCATGCCCGTGGAATCCTTCCTCACTGCCGACAATCCATGATATAATACAACATCAGTAAGCACACTGAACCTTGCAATCATGAGAGTAATGCAATCATTTTTATCTTTTAAGTTATACATTTAACAATGAGACCAACTGTTCCACTTAAGTCATAAACACACTGTACCCTTTCATTAATGAAATCAATACTGTTTCAAAACATGAAGGTCGTGCCAGTGCCAGGGTCAACCACCCTCTGTGTTATAATGCAACCTATCATAGGACTATTTCACCCGCAAGGGACTATTTCACCCGCTTAGGTCATGTGGACCCGCAATGAGTCATCGGTACACGATACTAGCATCACGGATAGCTAATCAATGGCTTATATATATCCCGGGAATTTAACCCGCCCGAGTCAAATACCGACCCGCCGTGAGTGTGTACCACTCACTCCCATGGGGAGCTAACCCATGGTATCCTTGAAACAAGTTGCCGGCCCTTTATGGAGGGACGCGGAGATGTGGAAATATGACACTTGCACGAATGTCTATATGAGCAACCCATATGCAAGCAAACCAAGGCAAAACTATGCCTTTACACAAATCAAGACAATTACCATGCCTTTCTTTTTGTCATAAGCCAAGACAATACCATGCCTTTACACAAACCAAGACAATTACCATGCCTTCATTTCACATAAACCAAGACAATTACCATGCCTTCTTTTCACATAAACCAAGACAATTACCATGCCTTCTTTTTACATAAACCAAGAGAAATCCTTATTTAAGCAAGTCAAAGTACTTATCAAGGCAAACATAGAATAATTCTCATTTAAACAAGCCAAAGTACTACGTACGTACATTCTTTTCAAAAGACTCCTTTTATGTAAAACCCCAAGATACTAACACCCGTAGTATCAAGACATATCTATTTTTCAAAATAAGTTACTACCCTTTTTGGAAATTCATTTCAAGGCTTGAAACCAAGTAACTTTAATTTTTACAATCTAGGCAACTCATGCCTATCAACCAAAATAGACAACTCTCTTAACCTTCCATAAAGCCGTTATAACCAACTTCCCATAAAGCCGTTATAACCCTTTATGGTTTTAGACAAATTTATTCTTTTTATATCCAAGAGACTTATACTTTTAAAACCAAGTATCACATACTTTCAAATCAAGTTTCTTAACTTTCAAAAAAACTTCAAGTCTCTTAATCTTTAGAAATCAAGTTTCTTAACTTTCAAAGTACTTCAAGTCCCTTAACCTTAAATCATGTCATTTCTCCTCTTTTTAAATCAATTAAGTAAATCACTCCTTTGACTCCCCTAAAGTCATTATAACAACCTTTAGGTTTTGGAACTAAGGCACTAGCCAAAATATTTGGAAACCACTTCCTTTTCAAGACTCTATGTACTTTAAGTAAAACACTTTCACTTTTGAGAATCCAAACTTCATTAAGGGAATGGATTATAACAACTTACAATTTAATCATCCAAAGTACAATCAAGTAGTATATAGAACAACTTCTATATTAGGCAATCCAAGTACAATCAAAGAGTGGATCATTTAAGGAGTAGGACATACTTTCTTTACCATACAGAATCATGCTAGAAGAGGAGATAATTCACATACCTTTTCGGCTTAATCCACAAGCTAAGTCGAATACGCCGCACGTGAAAGTGTCAACCTATAATGGCCACAACACAAAAAGTTCTATTATTCTAACGTAGAATAATACTAAGTATTCGGTCTCTTATTCTACGGAAAATCGGGCAGCACCTCCTTTGTTTCTACATACTTTTCCACCTTTTTCAAGGCCCGATAATCAATAACCAACATGCCACATTTAAGGCTCAATACATCAACCAACAAAGGGGATTACACGCCTTACAATACGTGTAAAATTCTGCCCCACAATTCATACTAAGTAGTTCAATACTCAAAAGCCATTCTCGGCTAACTTATTCAACAACACAAAGTTCTTTCCAATTTTTTTTCAATCCAAGTCCTTAGGTCTAACATGTTATATAGTCATAAACAACTTTAACAACTACAATTACTTCTTTATATAACATGTGACGACCTAAACTAATAATCAAATTGAATTGTAATCTTAAGGGTTAAACATGCTAGTTTTCGGATTAGGGTTCCAATAGCCAATACACTTATCAAACTTCATACTATATACTTCATGCTTGCTAATATCTGTAGCTACAACAATAAGTAATCTTAATTACTAAAACGACAAGAATTGTTACCTTTATAAGCCCTTATAAATTCCAAGATTCAAAGTCTCTCCTTAGCAATTCTTAGCTCCTTTCCTTTATGCTCCAATCCGCTATTTGAAGCCTTTAGAAGCTCACAACCAACTTCTCTTCCATTTCCAATCCAAACTTATGAAAACGACTTAGGTTATCGCCTTGCGACTAACGTGAAAATGTCGTTTTTCCAAAATATTTCTATTGAGATATCCTTACAATACCCTTAGGGACCTTGGGTTAAAGTCTTGTGAATAATGGATCAAAATTACAAAATTTTTGTGTGGGCAAATGGCCAAACCCGAGAGCTCTTTAGCTTGTACAAAAGTTTCTCTAATTTTTTCTAAGTGTGGAAGACAAGTCTTGCACTAGTGTGTATATATAACACAAGGAAGGGTCAAGATATCAACATATGTGTGGCTAGGATGAAGGGAAATTAATTAATTAGCCAAGTGAACAAGTTGAAAAGTCAACAATCTCAAGCTTTGAAGACTTGTTCATCTACCATGGTCAATGAACATTTTACCCTTGTAATTTTCGTCCAAGACCATTGTGGTGGGGGGGGGGGTGCCACGTGTCGCCCTCCCTGTTACACCCCGTAAGTCCAGGACATGTATAAGAGAATGTACGTAAGGAATCAAGACTTGGAAATTGGTACGAAAGGAAGAATTGTTTTCCGACGGAAAATCTTTCGAGCGTCGGAAAGGAAAAATATTCGTTGATGAGAATTGGATTCTCAAAATGTACTATTTGAGGATTATGGAACTTCTAACATTATGGAAATTTATTTTTGCGGATTTGGTCATGTGGGGCCCACCCGAGGAATTTTATATTTTTGTGGGGCCCACGAGGGTTTCAGAATTTTATGGACGAATGAGAGGGCGACACGTGGCACCCCCCACATTTGGTCTTAGACGAATTGGAGTAAGGGTAAAATGGTCATTGACTATCTTGGAAGATAAGTCTTCAAAGCTTGATATTATTGACCAAAGTCAACTTGTCCACTTGGCTATTATCCATGTGTTATCCATCCTAGCCACACAATTGTGATTATCTTGACCCTCCATTGTGTTATATAAGCTTACTACTAGTGCAAGACAAGGTCTTCAACACTTAGAAAATATCACAACATTTCTTGTGCTTCATTGAGCTCTCGGGTTTGACATGGTATCCACAAGAAAAATTTGTAGTTTTGATCCTTTGTTCACAAGACTTAAACCCAATGTCCCTAAGGGTATTGTAAGGATATCTCAATAGAAAGATTTCGGAAAAACGGTGTTTTCTTATTAGTCGCAAGGCGGAAACTTAAGGAGTTCTTCAACTTTGAAGTTGGAACTTGAAGATGAGTTCTTCATAGGCTTCTAAGGAGTGCTTGGAGCGGATTGGAACATAAGGAAAGGATCTAAGAATTTGCTAAGGAGCGACTTTGAATCTTGGAAATTTTAAGGGCTTGTAAAGGTATAATTCTTGTTGTTTTAGCAATTAAGGTTTACTTATCATTGTAGCTATGGATATTATCAAGCATGAGTTATATATTATGAGGTTTGATAAGTGTTTTGGCTATTTTAACCCTAATCCGAAAACTAGCATGTTAGCCTTAAGATTACAATTCAAGTCGATTATTAGTTTAAGTCGTCGCATGTTGTAGAAAAAAGGAAATTGTAGTTGTTGAAGTTGTTTATGACTATATAACATGTTCGACCTTAGAACTTGGAATTGGAAAAGGATTGGAAAAGACTTTGAATTGTTGGTTATGTTGTTGGCCGATAATGACTTGAATATGGAACTACTTCGTATTAATTGTGGGGCGGAATTTTACACGTATTGTAAGGCATGTAATCCCCTTTGTTTGGTTGTTATTTTGAGCCTTAAATGTGGCGTGTTGGTTATTGTATTCGGCCTTGAAAAAGGTGGCAAAGTGAGTAGAAACAAAGGAAGTGCTGCCCGATTTTCCGTAGAATTAGAGACCGTATACTTAGTATTATTCTACGTTAGAGACTAGAAGTTGATAGTCTTGTTGTGACCATTATAGGTTGACACTTCTACATACGGCGTATTCGGCTTAGCTTGTGGATTTAGCCGAAAAGGTATGTGAACTATCTCCTCTTCTAGCATGATTCCTTAAGATAAAGAAAGTATGTCCTACTCCTTAAATGATCCATTCCTTGGTTGTATTTGGATTGCCTAAAATAGAATTCGTTATATGTACTCCCTTGATTGTACTTTGATGTTTAAATTGTAAGTTGTATAATCCATTTTCTTAGTGAAGTTTGGATTCTTAAAAGTGAAAGTATTTACTTAAAGTACATAGAGTCTTGAAAAGGAAGTTGTTTCCAAATCTTTTGGCTAGTGCCTTAGTTCCAAAACCTAAGGGTCGTTATAATGACTTTAGGGGAGTCAAAGGAGTAATTTACTTAATTGTTTTAAGAGAGGAGAAATGACATGATTTAAGAGAAGTAACTTGTTTTAAAGGTGTGAGTTACTTGAGGTTTAAAAGTAGAAGAAACTTGTTTTCTAAATATTAAGAGACTTGAAGTATTTTGAAAGTTAAGAAACTTGATTTGTAAGTATGTGATACTTGGTTTTAAGTATAAGTCTCTTGGTTATAAAAAGGAATGAATATGTCTAAAACCATAAAGGGTTATAACGGCTTTATGGGAAGTTGGTTATAACGGCTTTATTGAAGGTTAAGAAAGTTGTCTATTTTGATTATTAGGCATAAGTTGCCTAGATTGTGAAAATTTGAAGTTACTTGATTTCAAGCTTTGAAATGAGTTTTCTAAAAGTGTAGTAACTTACTTTGAAAAATAGACATGCCTTGATACTACGGGTGTTAGTATCTTGGGGTTTTACATAAAAAAGAGTCTTTTGAAAAGAATGTACGTACGTAGTACTTTGGCTTGTTTAATTGAGAATTATTCTATTAGTGCCTTAAGTAAACCAAGATGAGAGTGTATATGAATAAGACTAATAAGAAGTTAGGGGGATTTCTTAACTTGCTTACTTATTGTGTGATAAGCCGGTAGTGCTTATGTTTTGTATGATGGCCAGTTGAGGTAGGGTAAGAGTATAAATGAGGGGTGTATCCCCAAAGATCATTATACCACCTGCTTTACCGCCTTCTTCAGGGTAAGAGTATAAATGAGGGGTGTATCCCCAAAGATCGTTATACCACCTGCGTTCTGCGCTTCTTGTGGTAAGAGTATAAATGAGGGGTGTATCCCCAAAGATCGTTATACCACCTGCGTTACCGCCTTCTTCAGGGTAAGAGTATAAATGAGGGGTGTATCCCCAAAGATCGTTATACCACCTGCGTTACCGCCTTCTTCAGGGTAAGAGTATAAATGAGGGGTGTATCCCCAAAGATCGTTATACCACCTGTTTCCGTGGATTTTCTACTTATACTTTTGATTACTCTCATTGTTAGTAAGACACTATGTACTGTTATTTGAGTAGTGACTTTGAGGGCATGCGTCCCTGACTTGATATGACTGCTTATGTATTGTGTACTGTAGGTTGGCTATCATACATGTCTCCTGTTTTGTTTAGACTGTTATGATTTCATTACATTACTTACTGTTTCACATACTTGGTACATTCTTCGTACTGACCTCCTTCGGGGGGCTGCGATCATGCCGCAGGTTTAGGTGCGCTGTTTGGTGATCGGCAGGTGTAGGACCGCCTTTCGAGTTTTGGTCGCCTCATACGTTGGGAGTTTATCTTCTTGGTATAAGTTCTTTCGATCTGTGCTTTTATGCGATTATGGTATGCGGGGCCTTGTCCGTCATATTTTGATATAACTCTCAGTGCAGTATTCATATGTGGGATTGGACTCATGTAAAATGTAGTGTCTTTTATTATGTATATTATATGGCAGCCTTGTCGGCTTTGCCCTTGTACGTATGTTGGTTTTGAAAAAAGAAAAAAAAAAGAGGTGTTATTTAATTTCCGCAGTTTACTTAGTTGTTAAGGTAGAAGGGTGCCCAGGTAGGGCACCAGTCATGGGCCCGGGGTTCGGGGCGTGACAGTGGTATCGAGCGATCGGTCCTCGAATGTCTACAGGCCGTGTCTAGTAGAGTCTTGATTATCGGTGTGTTGCGCCACACCCATAAACAGGAGGCTACGGGACATTTAGGAGTTGGTTTCTATTCTTCTCACTCTAAGATCGTGCCATGAGTTGTGTTAGTAAGATAATTCCTCTCGACGTGATTTTGTGTTACGATTATGCCTCGAGGAGAACAAATGCCGAAGGGAAAAGGAGTAGCAGGAGCTACTAGTCAGACTCAGAGAGTTGATAGGGCTTATGCCCAGGGTATACCAAATGTTGTGCCGCAGTCGGCGTGTTCTTCTGCGCCAGGTTTTGAGACCCCAACACCAGAGCCTCCAGTTTCTCAGTTAGGGGAATACTATAGGGTCATGAGGGAAGCAATTATGTTATTGACCAAGATAGCGGTGGTTCAGTTTCATCAGCAGGAGGTCATTCGGCCAGTACAGACAGGTGTACAGAGGGTAGAGAGCTAACGCGGAGATCAGCGTAAGAGGGCTAGACCGGTTGGTTATCCCGGTGAGTTTTTGGGCAGCGATCTCGAATGAGTGAGATATTCGTCCCAGCCTACCCAATACATACCCCCGCAGTTCACAGGTGGGATATTGGACCCCACAAGGTATTTAGGAGCCGGTCCAAGCTCCAGGGGTCGAGGTTCTCAGAGGAGCAGAGGACTTTCTCAGTCGAGGCCACCTATTCCTCAGTGTTTCAGATGTGGTAAGCGTCATTCGGGGAAATTCCGTTATGGTACAGGTGTTTGTTTTTGTTGTGGCCGTCCGGACCATATTCGGAGGGTATGTCCTTTTAGAAAGAGCACCGGTGAGGTGGCTCAGCCTATGAGGCCGATAGTTGATTCCCTTTCCTCCGGTATGCGTTCCCGAGCGGTGTTGGATGTTAGCCAGTCGTGGTAGAGGTCAGGGTGGAGTTTATAGTTCTGGCGGTCCTTCGAACCACATGGATGACGTGGCTACTGGACAGGATTAGGAGGCGACATCGCATGTGGTTACAGGTATATCTCGATTCTTTTGAATCATACGTGCATTGATAGATTCAGATTTCGCCCTAGCATATATGTTTTCCCTTTGTTGCTAGCAGTTGTAAGTGATAGTACCCCAGAGGTAGGAATACTTTGATTAGTAAAGTGAAAAATTAAGAATGTTGACAAGAATGGTAAGTGATCTGAGTCTATAGTTGTGTAGAGTTCACAAGTTGTAATTGCCCCATAACAGTGTAAGACCAATAGGGAAGATTGTACAGTAGGAATACTTTGGCTTATGTGACGAACCTCTAGTGAATAGGGGATAGGGTAAGAAGTACCTTGAGATAAGAGAGAGATTTATTTCAGACTAAGAATGAGAAGTTAAGTGTGATGTTGGGTCGGGTTGTGGACTCATTTCGGGTCAGCCGGTAGTATGGAATGGGGTGATGTCAGTTAGAAATGGTCCCGTTACGTGATAGTGTCCCGAGGATGCAAGGCCCAAGTCTAGTTGATCATTGTACGAGTTCGTGGATGCGTTCCACCGGAATCAGGTCGTAAGGACCGAGAAGAGCCTTAACGGGAATGTATGTAGCATAATGGCCAAGTTTGGATAGTAAATCCAAGGATTGGGGAACAAGAAACAATATTGAGATTTTGTACGTATGCTATGTGGTGGCCATGTGTGGCATCGTTGGTCTTGTGCAGTTTTGATTGATAGACATAGTATAGAGTTTTAGCCGGAGTTTGTATAGCTTGGCAACCGACTAAGAACATTCGGGGACGAATGTTTCTAAGGAGGGAAGAATGTTACACCCCGTAAGTCCATGACATGTATAAGATAATGTACGTAAGGAATCAAGACTTGGAAATTGGTACGAAAGGAAGAATTGTTTTTCCGACGGAAAATCTTCCGAGCGTCGGAAAGGAAAAATATTCGTTGATGAGAATTGGATTCTCAAAATGTATTATTTGAGGATTATGGAACTTTTAACATTATGGAAATTTATTTATGCGGATTTGGTCATGTGGGGCCCACCCGAGGAATTTTATATTTTTGTGGGGCCCACGAGGGTTACGGAATTTTATGGACGAATGAGAGGGCGACACGTGGCACCCCCCACATTTGGTCTTGGACGAATTGGAGTAAGGGTAAAATGGTCATTGACCATCTTGGAAGATAAGTCTTCAAAGCTTGATATTATTGACCAAAGTCAACTTGTCCACTTGGCTATTATCCATGTGTTATCCATCCTAGCCACACAATTGTGATTATCTTGACCCTCCATTTTGTTATATAAGCTTACTACTAGTGCAAGACAAGGTCTTCAACACTTAGAAAATATCACAACATTTCTTGTGCTTCATTGAGCTCTCGGGTTTGACATGGTATCCACAAGAAAAATTTGTAGTTTTGATCCTTTGTTCACAAGACTTAAACCCAATGTCCCTAAGGGTATTGTAAGGATATCTCAATAGAAAGATTTCGGAAAAACGGCGTTTTCGTATTAGTCGCAAGGAGGAAACTTAAGGAGTTCTTCAACTTTGAAGTTGGAACTTGAAGATGAGTTCTTCATAGGCTTCTAAGGAGTGCTTGGAGCGGATTGGAACATAAGGAAAGGAGCTAAGAATTTTCTAAGGAGCGACTTTGAATCTTAGAAATTTTAAGGGCTCGTAAAGGTATAATTCTTGTCGTTTTAGCAATTAAGGTTTACTTATCATTGTAGCTATGGATATTAGCAAGCATGAGTTATATATTATGAGGTTTGATAAGTGTTTTGGCTATTGGAACCCTAATCCGAAAACTAGCATGTTAGCCTTAAGATTACAATTCAAGTCGATTATTAGTTTAAGTCGTCGCATGTTGTAGAAAGAAGGAAATTGTAGTTGTTGAAGTTGTTTATGACTATATAACATGTTAGACCTTAGAACTTGGAATTGGAAAAGGATTGGAAAAGACTTTGAATTGTTGGTTATGTTGTTGGCCGAGAATGGCTTGAATATGGAACTACTTCGTATTAATTGTGGGGCGGAATTTTACACGTATTGTAAGGCGTGTAATCCCCTTTTTTTGGTTGTTGTTTTGAGCCTTAAATGTGGCGTGTTGGTTATTGTATTTGTCCTTGAAAAAGGTGGCAAAGTGAGTAGAAATAAAGGAAGTGTGTTATACCCCGTATTTCCAGAGTATGTACGTGAGGGCGTACGTACAAAAGTTTAAGCCTTAAGTAGGCAAAATGGCAAAATTTGTGCACAACTAGCGAAAAGAGTCGTTTTCCGACGAAACGTTTTCCTGACATTGTGAAGGGAAAAATACGGCTATGTCATTTATAATTTTTGCGGATTTTTCCGAGAGACGAAATATTTTGGACCAACGAGAGGGTGACAAGTGTCACCCTCAAGTGGACGGATAAGGTGGGACGAATTGGGGCATTTTTGGCCTTGATTTTTGTCAAGGATTTGGTAGGATATTTTGTGTAGTTGATGAGCAAGTGGGACCCACAAACACATGTCCAAATCTTGACCCTCCACTTGCCCCCCACTTGGCTTGATCTTGGCCATTGAATGTCCTATAAATACCCCTCTAGTGCAAGACTATTTCTTCATCCTCACTTGAAATTTCAAAGCAAAAATCCCTCCCCTCTTAGCAAAGCTCGTCAAGAGCACCCTCCCCTTTGTGAGCCTTTGCCGAAACCAACCCACCCATTGAGTTGTTTTTCGTAAATACACCCCAGTAGAAAAATACTCTCAGTATTGTTGCTATTCCAAAATACCTTGTAGTATTCGAGGTTACCCTTATACTAAAAGCCCGAAATACTATTATACTTCCTTTAGCCACTAAACGAAACCCTAAGGAAATCTTCATAGCGAGTTGAAGTATTAAGAAGAAGTTGTGTAGAACTTCTAAGGGTTGTTTGGAGCGGGTTGAAGCGCCCAGAGTAGGAGCTAAACGTTGCTCAGGATCGATATTAAATCTTGGATAATTTTGGGCTTACCGAGGTAAATACTCCTGTCCTTCTATTGTAATTGGAAATTACATACTGTAGTAGTATAGAAATGAATATAAGATTCATAGAAGGATATTACAGAAAAGAATTGAACTGAAATCACATCAGAAGAATATTAAAGAAGAAGATTAAATCAGATGCGTACATAGATCATTCTGATGAGACTTGTGTAGTTGGCGGGTAGGGAAGTGCTGCCCAATTTTCCGTTGAATAAAGGAATCTGTATCTAGAAATATTTTACAGAATAGTCTAGACATTGATAGACTTATATGACCGATATAGGTTGAAGTACTGCGAGTAGCATATTCTACTCGAAGGGTGGAAAAGGCTAGCAGGATTACAATACTTTGGAGCTATTTGCTAATAGTCGATAAATCGTCGCGAGGTATGTGATTCTTCCTATACTCTTGAGCATGATATTTTAAAAGATATATATATAGTACGGTAGACGTACGTGTGTTAACTGAACGTAGTTTTACGGCAATGTCTTTTGACTTAAGCCTGAATAATAAGAATCTTGAAGTATTTCAAAAGAATTAAGAATCGTTTTTGAAAGAAGAGTAATACTTGGTTTTAAAAGCTTAAGAGTTATACTAGCTTTATGGGAAGTTAGGTATAACGACTTAAGAAAGATAAAAGAATGGTTTATTAATTTTAGAAGTTAAGAGACTTAATCTTAAAAGATAAGAGACTTGACTTAAATGAATTGATATGAAAGTTGTTAAGAAGTGTGAAACCTCATTCGTGAGGAATGAGTACTTGGTTTTTAAAGAATAATGTTTCTTGATTTGGAAATAAGAAAGTATCGAACGAACCATGCGGCGTTAATGAAGGAAAATGTATTGGCAAATAAGTAATTATATTAAAACCGGTAGAAACCTCCATCTGCATGAAGCTAAGATAAGACAAAATTGTACTACATTTCCTAGATCATGGTTGCTTGATAAGATTGTTATAAACAAGAATAACCTGCTCCCACATAAGGCATATGTTGCTCAAAGAGTTTTAAAAGAGAATTACGTTATTAAATGATTAAGACTTGAACTATGAAATCTTTCGAAAATAAGAAACGTGAATATTTGAAATTAGGCAAACTTGAACTTTGGAAAAGAATGTTGTAACCTGATTTTAAAAGGAGAAGTGTTTTGGTTTAAAAAGGAAAGTATGAAAGTTGTTTTGGTTTACTTAAAAAAAGTTAGTCACTCTATTTTTATAATACGGGCATCGGGTGACCTTTGTAAAAGAAATAGATTTTTTAAAAAGAATTTAACGTACGTAGTACTTTGGGGTTAAAACCTGGACTTTGGCATAAAATGAAAGTATCCTGAGTTGTGTATGTTTGCGTGTGATAGCCTTGTCGTGCTAGTATTGTATTTCTATACCGCCGCGTCTCTCAATGGAGGGCCGGCTGATTTGTTATGATATTAGTTGGGCCTTGGCGATGTGGAGAATTCCGCACGCTCGCGGTGATAGTGTTATTCCATGGACTAGCTCTCCATGAGGTTTCTTACTGATTCGGCCTTGGTATCTGGTGGTCGCCTTCGTGCTTGCCGCCTCGTGGCTGATTCGGCCTTGGTACAGTAGTTAGCCCTCACTTGCCCGCTCGGTTTAGTGGCGAAGTCTCGTGATACTGACGCGGTATCCGTAGTTAGCCCTCAGACTTGCCGGTCACTACGTGACACGGCCTTGTATCGGTAGTCGGCTTCGTGCTTGCCCGTGACGCCTTCGTGGCGAGTCTCGTGATCTGACCTTGATATCCGTAGTTAGCCCTCGTACTTGCCCGGTCGGCCACGTGACCGCGACGCTTGGTATCCGTAGTCGGCCGTACTTGCACCGTATCAACTCCGTTGTTTGGTTGTAGAGTATTGTTAGTATGGCTCTGTTATCTGGTAGTTAGCTTTCGTACTTGCCCCGTATCAGCTCCGTGGTTTGGTTGTATAGTATTGTTAGTATGGCTCGTAGTTAGCCTTCGTCTTGCCGTCACGGTTTTATGACTCGTAGGACTTGGGGTTCATATGTACTCCTTGGTGTTATTATATCATGATCGCCGGATGAAGAAGGTATTCCACGCATGATTGATGTTGAGGCGTGAGACCCATAGTTATAATTGAGTGATGACTTGGAGGCGTATGTCACGACTTACATGGCTTATTTATTGTGGGATCGTAGTTTGGTTATCATACATGTCTCGCTTTATATAGACTACTATGATTTCATTCTGATATTTTGATTTCATATACTTGGTACTGTTATCGACCTCCTTGGGGGGGTTGCGTTCATGCCGCAGGTAGAGGTACACCAGTCGTTGATCCTCGCTCGTAGGATCACAGTTCAGCATATCGGGAAGCTCCGTTTCTCCGAAGGCTTATCTTTTGGTATAGTCCCCTGTCACTATAGGTACTTGTACATTCAGGGGTATGGCGGGGCCCTGTCCCGTCTTGTTGTATAAAAACTCTTAAAGGTCTGTAGTACTGTTGTGGGCAGGGTTTGTAAAAAGGATTAAAATGTTCGGTTTGAAAGATTTGTATATATATTTTTGGAAGGTGACCGTTTTGGTTATCCTGTTCTTATCATATTTCTTGTTTCATTTTTAAGTTTTTATTTCCGCTGATTTTCTCTGATGTTGTATCACTAGGGTGCCCGGTAAGGCACGATCCACGCCCGGATCGGTCGTGACAAAAGTGGTATCGAGCGATTAATCCTCGGAAAGTGTCTGCATCGTGTCTAGTAGAGTCTTGATTATCGGTGTGTTGTGCACCACATCTATAATCAGGAGGCTGCAGGACATTTAGGATTGGTTTCCATTCTTCTCATTCTGAGATCGTGCCTTAGAGCTGTGTTATAAGTTGGACCCCTCTGACGCATTTCGTTTTACGCTTATGCCTCGAGCAACGCAACCCGCCCAGATGGGCAAGCGGCAACGAAGCACTGTAGGATCTGAGAGTATGGGGCGCAGCCAGTCATTACCCGAGATATTGCTTGACGGCGAGTTTTGCAGCGCGCCCACCCGATAAGTTTAGGAGCGGCGGTCTCTACTGAGACCACAGTACCTGAGCCTCCAGTCCCACAGCCTGGAGCAGAGGAGATGGGTTACAAGGAGATGGCCCAGTTATTGGCCAGGATAGTGGCAAGGCACGAGGATAAGCTGGATGCAGCGATTCCGGTACCGGTAGTACCCGTAGTTCACCCAAGAGCAGATAGTTTGAGACTGCGGGACTTTCTGAGTTGCAGCCCGCCAGTGTTTTATGGATCGAGGCCTGAGGATGATCGCGAGTTCATCAACGATTCTGGCGGATCATGAGAGTGATCAAGGCTTCGGAGACCGAGTCAGTGGTCTTAGGTTCACATCGGCTGCGTGATACTGCAGTCGACTGGTTTGATTCGTGGGAGCTGTCCCGGGGGGAGCATGCGCCTCCAGCTATTTGGAACGAGTTCTCGGAGGCATTTCTTGCACATTTCTTGCCTCCACAGATGAGGAGGGCTCGGGCCGACAGATTTTTGGTGTTGAGGCAGAGCGGGCGTACGGTTCGGGAGTACAATGTGGAGTTCGACTCATTGGCTCGGTATGTCCCCGCGTTAGTAGCAGATATGGAGGATAGAGTGCACCGCTATGTCACCGGATAGATGACTACTTGGCGAGGCTTGTTGGTGTAGCTCTTCACGGCATGGACATTGCCGCATGCGACTTATGCGCTTGGGTGTGAGGCGGAGAGGTCGGCGAATGACCAAGATCAACGAAGAGGGCGGATAGCGAGGTCTTTTGGCGACTTTCAAGGCGGACCGCCTCGGCGAGCTAGCTATGTACCTCCGCCCGACAGAGTGGTCCCCACGATCTTGGGACATTCGGGATATTCGTGAGGCGGTCGTGGCTCCCTGTGTTTCAGTTTTCGGGAGTAAGTGCTCGCCGGATAAGGTCGCCCTTGTCTCAGTGTGGCCGTTGTGGAAAACTTCATAAGGGAGAATGTCGTACTAGTTTGGGAGATTGTTATGCTTGCGCCAACAGGCCATTTGGCGAGATCTGTCCAGGCGGTAGCACTGGTAGGATAGCACAGCACGAGATCGATTGCGGGTTCTTCACCTTCCATAGCTAGGCAGATGCTCATACCGTGAGCCAGCGAGAGGTCGCGATAAGTTCCGATTTAGCGGTCCTTTGAACCGCCTATCGTTTTAGGTATATCCTTAACCCTCTAGAGTTTAGCATGCGTGATGCGATGATTATATGTTGAGTACTATGTACAGATAGCATTGTGTATATTGTGGTTTAGAGATATGGTTAGTTGAAATAATAAGTATGGGGACAGGGAAGGTATGAACCTTAGAATATTACACGTTGAGACCTTAGATGTAAGGCCGGCTTGAATAAAAGATTTTACGGTTAGTCTTTGTCAAATACTTGGTATGCGTATAAATGTATTGTGGGATAATTTCATGGGTTGTGTAAAATGAAAGTGGTAGCCTTCAGGACTTGAATAGGTAAGATTGTTCCGGATCAGGAGAACAAGTGTTTGGCGCGATAGCGGGTCGGGTTGAGTACCGATCGCGGGTCAACCCGCGGCCTGAAATGTGGTGGGTCGATTCGAGGTGGTCCTCCAGTGGTAGAATCACGAGGTGCAGCCCAAGTTTAGATGACCAAGTTTGGAGGTGGTGACTCCAAAGTTTTGGAAACTGAAGCGATGACTGAAGTATGGTACGTATACTAGAAGAGTTCAAGTGTTCGAGAAAAGTACGACGAGTAAGGAAAGAAGTGAACATGTGCTGAGAGAATAGAAATGATCATTACTTTTGTGAAGAAAAGGTGCAAAGGGGATATCTTTTAGACCGGGGGTGGAAGCTTTTTGTAATGCTAGAAGTGATTCCTCGTTGACTTGGGATAAGTATTTGCGTATGTGTTATTTGGTGGCGGGTGTGGCATTGGCAACTTGTTATGAGGAACTTTATCGTTATCTGTCTTGAGAAGGAACATTCGACGAATGTTTCTAAGGAGAGGAGAATGTTATACCGTATTTCGCAGTATGCGTGAGGCGTCGTCTAAGTTTAAGCCTTAAGTAGGCAAAGTGGCGAAATTTGTGCACAACTAGCGAAAGAGTCGCTTTTTCGAAACGTTTTCGGACTTTGCGAAGGAAAATTACGGCTATGTCATTTATAATTTTTGCGGATTTTTCCGAGAGACGAAATATTTTGGACCAACGAGAGGGTGACAAGTGTCACCCTCAAGTGGACGGATAAGGTGGGACGAATTGGGCGTTTTGGCCTTGATTTTTGTCAAGGAGTTGATAGGATATTTTGTGTAGTTGATGAGCAAGTGGGACCCACAAACACATGTCCAAATCTTGACCCTCCACTTGCCCCCACTTGGCTTGATCTTGGCCATTGAATGTCCTATAAATACCCCTCTAGTGCAAGACTATTTCTTCATCCTCACTTGAAATTTCAAAGCAACAATCCCTCCCCTCTTAGCAAAGCTCTCGTCCAAGAGCACCTCTCCCGCTTTGTGAGCCTTGGCCAAACCAACCCCTTTGAGTTGTTTTTCGTAAATACACACCCCTTGGTAGAAAAATACTCTTCAAGTATTGTTGCTATTCCAAAATACCTTGTAGTATTCCGAGGTTACCCTTATACTAAAAGCCCAGAAATACTATTATACTTCCTTTAGCCACTAAACGAAACCCTAAGAAAATCTTCATAGCGAGTTGAAGTATTAAGAAGAAGTTGTGTAGAACTTCTAAGGGTTGTTTGGAGCGGGTTGAAGAGCCCAGAGTAGGAGCTAAACGTTGCTCAGGATCGATATTAAATCTTGGATAATTTTGGGCTTACCGAGGTAAATACTCATGCTTCTATGTAATTGGAAATTACATCTTGTAGTAATCTGAGAATTGAATATAAGATTCATAGAAGGATATTACAGAAAAGAATTGAAGAGAACACATCAGAAGAATATTAAAGAAGAAGATTAAATCATGCGTACATAGATTGTATTCTGATGAGACTTGTGTAGTTGGCGGGTAGGAAGTCTGCCCAATTTTCCGTTGAATAAAGGAATCAGATCTAGAAATATTTTACAGAATAGTCTAGACATTGATAGACTTATATGACCGATATAGGTTGAAATGTGAGTAGCATATTCTACTCGAAGGGTGGAAAAGGCTAGCAGGATTACAGTACTTTGGAGCTATTTGCTAATAGTCGATAAATCGTCGCGAGGTATGTGATTCTTCCTATCCTCTTGAGCATGATATTTTAAAAGAATATATATATAGTACGGTGACGTCGTGTGTTAATCGAACGTAGTTTTACGGCAATGTCTTTTGACTTAAGCACTGAATAATAAGAATCTTGAAGTATTTCAAAGAATTAAGAATCGTTTTTGAAAGAAGAGTAATACTTGGTTTTAAAAGCTTAAGAGTTATATTAGCTTTATGGGAAGTTAGGTATAACGACTTAAGAAAGATAAAAGAATGGTTTATTAATTTTAGAAGTTAAGAGACTTAATCTTAAAAGATAAGAGACTTGACTTAAATGAATTGATATGAAAGTTGTTAAGAAGTGTGAAACCTCATTCGTGAGGAATGAGTACTTGGTTTTTTAAAGAATAATGTTTCTTGATTTCGGAAATAAGAAAGTATCGAACGAACCACTGCAGCGTTAATGAAGGAAAATGTATTGGCAAATAAGTAATTATATTAAAACCAGTAGAAACCTCCATCTGCATAGAAGCTAAGATAAGACAAAATTGTACTACATTTTCTAGATCATGGTTGCTTCAATAAGATTGTTATAAACAAGAATAACCTGCTCCCACATAAGGCATATGTTGCTCAAAGAGTTTTAAAAGAGAATTACGTTATTAAATGATTAAGACTTGAACTATGAAATCTTTCGAAAATAAGAAACGTGATTATTTGAAATTAGGCAAACTTGAACTTTGGAAAAGAATGTTGTAACCTGATTTTAAAAGGAGAAGTGTTTTGGTTTAAAAAGGAAAGTATGAAAGTTGTTTTGGTTTACTTAAAAAAAGTTAGTCACTCTATTTTTATAATACGGGCATCGGGTGACCTTTGTAAAAGAAATAGATTTTTTAAAAAGAATTTAACGTACGTAGTACTTTGGGGTTAAAACCTGGACTTTGGCATAAAATGAAAGTACCCTGAGTTGTGTATGTTTGCGTGTGATAGCCTTGTCGTGCTAGTATTGTATTTCTATACCGCCGCGTCTCTCAATGGAGGGCCGGCTGATTTGTTATGATATTACTTGGGCCTTGCGGCGGTGTGGAGAATTCCGCAGATGCGCTCGCTGATAGTGTTATTCCATGGACTAGGTCTCGTGATACGGCCTTAGTATCTGGTAGTTAGCCCTCATACTTGCCCCGGTCAGCTACGTGACACGGCCTTGGTATCTGGTAGTCGGCTTTCGTACTTGCCCCGTATCAGCTCCGTGGTTTGGTTGTATAGTATTGTTAGTATGGCTCTGGTATCTGGTAGTTAGCTTTCGTACTTGCCCCGTATCAGCTCCGTGGTTTGGTTGTATAGTATTGTTAGTATGGCTCTGGTATCTGGTAGTTAGCCTTCGTACTTGCCGTCACGGTTTTATGACTCGTAGGACTTGGTGTTCATATGTACTCCTTGGTGTTATTATATCATAGGCTGCGGTGAGGAAGGTATTCCACGCATGATTGATGTTGAGGGCGTGAGACCCATAGTTATAATTGAGTGATGACTTGGAGGGCGTGAGTCCCTGACTTACATGACTGCTTATTTATTGTGGATTGTAGTTTGGTTATCATACATGTCTCTTGCTTTATATAGACTACTATGATTTCATTTACAGTATTTTCAGTTTCACATACTTGGTACTGTTATCGACCTCGCCTTGGGCTGCGTTCACTGCGCAGTAGAGGTACACGATCGTTGATCCTCGCCGTAGGATCACAATTGATATGTCGGGAAGCTCCGTTTCTCCGAGGCTTAACTTTTGGTATAGTCCTCACATTGTAGGTACTTATACATTCGTGGTATGGCGGGGCCCTGTCGTCATGTTGTATAAAAACTCTTAGAGTGCAGTAGATCTTGTTGTGGGCGGGGTTTGTAAAAGGATTAAACTGTTGGTTTGAAAGATTTGTATATATATTTTGGAAGGTGACCATTTTGGTTATCTGTTCTTATCATATATCTTGTTTCATTTTTAAGTTTTTATTTCCGCGATTTTCTCTCGATGTTGTATCACTAGGGTGCGGGTAAGGCACCGATCCACGGGCCGGATCGGTCGTGACAAAGTCTTTGCCCGATTTTCCGTAGAATTAGAGACCGTATACTTAGTATTATTCTACGTTAGAGACTAGAAGTTGATAGTCTTGTTGTGACCATTATAGGTTGACACTTCTACGTACGGCGTATTCGGCTTAGCTTGTGGATTTAGCCGAAAAGGTATGTGAACTATCTCCTCTTCTAGCTTGATTCCTTAAGATAAAGAAAGTATGTCCTACTCCTTAAATGATCAATTCCTTGGTTGTATTTGGATTGCCTAAAATAGAATTCGTTCTATGTACTCCCTTGATTGTACTTTGATGTTTAAATTGTAAGTTGTATAATCCATTTTCTTAGTGAAGTTTGGATTCTTAAAAGTGAAAGTATTTTACTTAAAGTACATAGAGTCTTGAAAAGGAAGTGGTTTCCAAATCTTTTGGCTAGTGCCTTAGTTCCAAAACCTAAGGGTCGTTATAATGACTTTAGGGGAGTCAAAGGAGTGATTTACTTAATTGTTTTAAGAGAGGAGAAATGACATGATTTAAGAGAAGTAACTTGTTTTAAAGGTGTGAGTTACTTGAGGTTTAAAAGTAGAAGAAACTTGTTTTCTAAATATTAAGAGACTTGAAGTATTTTGAAAGTTAAGAAACCTGATTTTTAAGTATGTGATACTTGGTTTTAAGTATAAGTCTCTTGGTTATAAAAAAGAATGAATATGTCTAAAACCATAAAGGGTTATAACGGCTTTATGGGAAGTTGGTTATAACGACTTTATGGAAGGTTAAGAAAGTTGTCTATTTTGATTATTAGGCATAAGTTGCCTAGATTGTGAAAATTTGAAGTTACTTGATTTCAAGCTTTGAAATGAGTTTTCTAAAAGTGTAGTAACTTACTTTGAAAAATAGACATGCCTTGATACTACGGGTGTTAGTATCTTGGGGTTTTACATAAAAAAGAGTCTTTTGAAAAGAATGTACGTACGTAGTACTTTGGCTTGTTTAATTGAGAATTATTCTATTAGTGCCTTAAGTAAACCAAGATGAGAGTGTATATGAATAAGACTAATAAGAAGTTAGGGGGATTTCTTAACTTGCTTACTTATTGTGTGATAAGCCTGTAGTGCTTATGTTTTGTATGATGGCCAGTTGAGGTAGGGTAAGAGTATAAATGAGGGGTGTATCCCCAAAGATCGTTATACCACCTGCTTTACCGCCTTCTTCAGGGTAAGAGTATAAATGAGGGGTGTATCCCCAAAGATCGTTATACCACCAAGCACGCTTCTTCGTGGTAAGAGTATAAATGAGGTGTATCCCCAAAGATCGTTATACCACCGCGTACGCTTCTCTTCGTGGTAAGAGTATAAATGAGGGTGTATCCCCAAAGATCGTTATACCACCAAGTACCGCTTCTTCGTGGTAAGAGTATAAATGAGGGTGTATCCCCAAAGATCGTTATACCACTGCGCACGCTTTCTTCGTGGTAAGAGTATAAATGGGTGTACTTCAAAGATCGTTATACCACCAAGTACGCTTCTTCGTGGTAAGAGTATAAATGAGGGGTGTATCCCCAAAGATCGTTATACCACCTGCGTTACCACCTTCTTCAGGGTAAGAGTATAAATGAGGGGTGTATCCCCAAAGATCGTTATACCACCTGTTTCCGTGGATTTTCTACCTATACTTTTGATTACTCTCATTGTTAGTAAGACACTATGTACTGTTATTTGAGTAGTGACTTTGAGGCATGCGCCCCGACTTGATATGATCGCTTATGTATTGTGTAATCGTAGGTTGGCTATCATACATGTCTCTGCTTTGTTTAGATCATATGATTTCATTACATTACTTACTGTTTCACATACTTGGTACATTCTTCGTACTGACCTCCTTCGGGGGGCTGCGATCATGCCGCAGGTTTAGGTGCGCTGTTTGGTGATCGGCAGGTGTAGGACCCTGCTCAGAGTTTTGGTCAGCTCCTTCTGTTCGGGAGTTTATCTTCTTGGTATAAGTTCTTTCAGTACAGGCTTTTGTACAGTTATGGGTACGGCGGGGCCTTGTCCCGTCATATTTCAGTATAACTCTCAGAGGTCTGTATTCATATGTGGGATTGGACTCATGTAAAATGTAGTGTCTTTTATTATGTATATTATATGGCAGCCTTGTCGGCTTTGCCCTTGTACGTATGTTGGTTTTGAAAAAAGAAAAAAAAAAGAGGTGTTATTTAATTTCCGCAGTTTACTTAGTTGTTAAGGTAGAAGGGTGTTATTTAATTTCCGCAGTTTTAGACAAATTTATTCTTTTTATATCCAAGAGACTTATACTTTTAAAACCAAGTATCACATACTTTCAAATCAAGTTTCTTAACTTTCAAAAAACTTCAAGTCTCTTAATCTTTAGAAATCAAGTTTCTTAACTTTCAAAGTACTTCAAGTCCCTTAACCTTAAATCATGTCATTTCTCCTCTTTTTAAATCAATTAAGTAAATCACTCCTTTGACTCCCCTAAAGTCATTATAACAACCTTTAGGTTTTGGAACTAAGGCACTAGCCAAAAGATTTGGAAACCACTTCCTTTTCAAGACTCTATGTACTTTAAGTAAAACACTTTCACTTTTGAGAATCCAAACTTCATTAAGGGAATGGATTATAACAACTTACAATTTAATCATCCAAAGTACAATCAAGTAGTATATAGAACAACTTCTATATTAGGAAATCCAAGTACAATCAAGGAGTGGATCATTTAAGGAGTAGGACATACTTTCTTTACCATACGGAATCATGCTAGAAAAGGAGATAATTCACGTACCTTTTCGGCTTAATCCACAAGCTAAGTCGAATACGCCGCACGTGAAAGTGTCAACCTATAATGGCCACAACACAACTATCAAGTTCTATTTTCTAACGTAGAATAATACTAAGTATTCGGTCTCTTATTCTACGAAAAATCGGGCAACACCTTCTTTGTTTCTACATACTTTTCCACCTTTTTCAAGGCCCGATAATCAATAACCAACATTCCACATTTAAGGCTCAATACATCAACCAACAAAGGGGATTACACTCCTTACAATACATGTAAAATTCTGCCCCACAATTTATACTAAGTAGTTCAATACTCAAAATCCATTCTCGGCTAACTTGTTCAACAACACAAAGTTATTTCTAATTCTTTTTCTGTTATACCCCGTAATTCAAGAACATGATTATAGAATTAAGATTGTAATGTCGAAAGAAAGGATTTTTACATTTCCTTATACGGAAAATTTTCGAGTTTAATGTGATGACAAGAATTAATTCTAGTAATGGAATTATTTTTCATTAGAATTATGGACTTAGTGGATTTATTAAGTCTTGGTATACTATGTTACATGTCCATCGAAATGGGATGAAAAATAACTAAGTGTGGATGAAATATTTTGTGAAGAAATACTTGGCCAATAGGAGGTTAGCAAGTGCCCTCCCCACTTGTCTTGTGAAGACTCCACACACCTTTATATAGATAAGTCTTGAAGACTTAGAACAAAAGATATTCATCCATACAAACCCTCATCTCTCCAAAAACCTAGAGCAATTCGAAATCCCCATATCCAAAGACAAGATCAAGATCAAAGTATTTTCTTTCCAAGATTAAGCACCCTTAACCCCTAAATCTAGGTTGGGCCGAAAATAGAATGAAACCCTAGGGGTTTTCCGTCGACTTTTTGGAAGCGAAACGTGAAGAGAAGTTGATCCTAAGGTTGTAGGGGATACATATATGTGATTGGAACTTGAAGAAGTGGAGCGAAACGAAAACTGCGGACCAATAAAGACCGGACTGTTTTGGGGCGTTTTTGGGCAAAAAATGAGGTAAAAGTCCTTCTTCTTTTAAAGTAATTGGATATTACTTATTGTTATAATGTATGGATGAACTTGTGTTAAAAATAATGAAGAATAAAAAGCGTTTGAGCCATTTTTTGGGGCTAAAACCGATTTGGGACAGATTTGGTGTAAATGGAATTCGTTGGTTATTGTCGTTGTTATCTTCACCTATTGCATGTTATAATGGATTAATATTGTTGTTAATAAGTTGTTATAACTTATGTAGATGTTTTGGAACTCGAATTGGAATAAAAAGGATTAAGGAAAGAGTTATCGGATTTTAGTTGTTGCCGTAGAATCTATAAAACTGTTGGATATTGTCGTGCAGTTTTTAGGGACTGCTTTAGACGTGTTGTATGCTGGAAAATCAGCCCCTATATTTCATGTTTAATGTAGTAGATTGCTAATGAAAACCCCGAAGGAATAAGGGTGTGGAAAGGCGTTGAAAGGCCTCACATTCCACCCTCGTTATAGTAATTATGGACTGTTTTAGGGGCTGTTTTGGTATGGTTTTGGGGCAGAATTTTACACGTCCTGTTAAGGCGTGTAATCCCCTTTGGTTAGCTGAATTGTTGGGCCTTAAATGTGGCGTGTTTGGTTATTGAATTCGGCCTTGAAAAAGGTGGCAAAGTATGTAGAAACAAAGGAAGTGCTGTCCGATTTTCCGTAGAATTTAGTGACTTTGCACTTAGAATATTCTACGTTCGAAGCTAAAGGTTAATGGACGTATTATGGCCATTATAGGTTGAAGTACTAAGTATAGCGTATTCTACTTGAAGGATGGAATAACTATCAAGGTTGAAGTACTTTGGAGCATTTTGCTATTTGTCGATAATCGTCGCGAGGTATGTGAACCTCTTCCTTCTTTTGACATGATTCTATGTATGGAATATATGTCACGACCCGATCCCGGGCCCGTGACTGGTGCCTTACCCCGGGCACCCTGGTGATACAACATCAGAGAAAAACCAGCGGAAATAAAAACTCATGAAAGAAAACAGTGAAATAAGAAAACAGGCTAACCCAAACGGTTACCTTTTTGTACATACATGAAAACTGAAGCTTCATCCTTACAAACTCGCCCACAACAAAGGTTACTGCACCTCTAAGAATTTTAAAACCATGATGACGACAGGCCCCGCCATGCCCTGAATATACAAAAGTCTACCACTTCAGGAACTGCACCACGTGACAAGCTTCCGGAGATATGGAGCTTTCCGAGAATCGAACGGCGATCCTAAGAGTGCGGATCAGCAAGCTATGTACCTCAACCTGCGGCATGAACGCAGCCCCCCGAAGGAGGTCAGTACAACAGGTACCAAGTATGTGAAACTGAAAATACTGTAAATGAAATCATAATAGTCTATATAAAGCAGGAGACATGTGTCACGACCCGAACCCGGGCCCGTGACTGGTGCCTTACCCCGGGCACCCTAGTGATACAACATCAGAGTAATCAGCGGAACATAAAACACATACATGAAACCAATGTAAGAAGACAGTGAAATAAGAAAGGCAAGCTAACCAAAAGCGGTTCTGTCGGTATATATAAATAACAATTTGAGCATTACATCCCTTTCTACAACTCGCCCAAAGCGGTACTGGACCTCTACGAATGATATGATAACAACGACGGGACAGGGCCCCGTCATACCCCTGAATGTAAGCACCTACAACAACAGGGGACTATACCAAGATAAGCCTCCGGAGAAACGGAGCTTTCCCAAACGCTGAACTGTGACCCTAAGAGCGAGGATCAACGACTGGTGTACCTTTACCTGCGGCATGAACGGCCCGAGAGTCGATAACAGGTACCAAGTATGTGAAACTGTAAAATACTGTAAATGAAATCATAATAGTCTATATAAAGCAGGAGACATGTATGATAACCAAACTACAGTTCACAACATAAAAACAGTCATGTCAAGTATAGAAACGTGTGGGATACATTCTGCTCATCCACGAACCGGTAGTCGAGTGAAATACATTCCGGATGAACCGTAGTCGAGTGAAATACATTCGGATGAACCGTAGTCGAGTGAAATACATTCCGGATGAGCCGGTAGTCGAGTGAAATACATTCCGGATGAACCGTGGTCGAGTGAAATACATTCCGAATGAGCCGTAGTCGAGTGAAATACATTCCGGATGAACCGGTGTCGAGTGAAATACATTCCGGATGAGCCGGTAGTCGAGTGAAATACATTCGGATGAACCGGTGGTCGAGTGAAATACATTCGGATGAACCGGTAGTTGTCACGACGGCGGGCCGTGGATCGTGCCTTACCCGGGCACCCTAGTGACACAACATCGTGAGTAATCGGGAACATAAAACAACAACGTGAGATAACGAAATATAAAACAATAATCAGGAAAACTTGCTGTCGGCATATATATAACCATCAACTCTTTTACAAATGAACGACAATCCTTTTTACCAACTCCACACAACAATCCTACGGACCTGCAGAATGATACGACCACAATGGCGGACAGGCCCCGCCAAACCCCGAATGTAAACACTTACTACGACGGGGACTATACCATGATAAGCCTCGGAGAAAGCGGAGCTTCCCAGCCGAATCGTGACCACGAGCTAGGATCAACGATCGATGTACCTCAACTGCGGCATGAGCGGCCCCGGAGGTCGATCTAACAGTGCAAGTATGTGAAACAAACAAAATAAATAAATCAGTAAATGAAATCATAGTAGTCTATCTGAGCGGGAGACATGTATGATAACCAAACTACTGATTCACCATAAATAGCGATGCGTGTCAAGTCGGGGACTCACGCCTCAAAGTCATCACTCGATATAACTATGGGTCTCAAGCCCATAACATCAATCATGCCGTGGAATACCTTCCATCACGGCGATCATGATAGAAAAACACCACGGAATACATGAACACGTGTCCCACTGTGTCAACTAAAATCGTGCGGTGAAATGCGAAGGCATAGCCGACTACTAACACCCACGGTACCAACAAGGTCATGAATCGTATCATAAGATCTGTCTGCACCGTCACATGATCAAAGGCGGCCACTTGCCCGCGGCACCTAATGTCGCGCGTCTAGTCACGGAACTTCCGCGACTCGCGTAGGCCAATCTCATCGGCGCATGAGGTATTCCGCGTCGAGGGTAGCTACTCCGGCATCGTCCCCGACTTCGAGCCGCGTAGCCACAAGGACCGCATGCCCATAAAGGACGCCACTAACACGGAACTCTCGTAGCTCGCATAGGCCCCGTGACCCGCGTGAGGTATTCTCGAATCACGGTCCTGCATCACTGAGTCTACCCCGCATCGGAGGCGACTTAACCCGGAATCACCTCGAGATGAATGCCACAATACTATCATAACGACCGATAGTTAGTAAGCACAATCAAGGAAACCCTTTACACAAACATCACAAGATACTAACACACGTAGCATCCTAACACGTTTACTTATCAAAGCAACAAGAAAGTATTACAAGGCTATCACAAACCAATACAATCAAGTTATTCACACAAGGTACTTTACTAACAAGTTCGCATCTATCCCCAAAGTACTTCACATTAAATCTTAAAAAAGATCTGCTTCTTTCACATAAGTCACACAATACGTAGTATAAAATAGAGTGGTATCCTTTTAAGAAAACCAAAACTCTTACCTTTGTAAAATCAAGTAACAACATTATTTTCCAAACGTCCCGGTTGCCTAATTTCAAATGTTCACGTTTCTTATTTTAGAAAGGTTTCAGCTCATAGTCTTATTCATTTAAGAATATAATTCCCTTTTAAACAATCGAGAAACATAAGTCTTATGTGAGTAGGATATTCTTGTTTATAACAATCTTCTACAGCTGACCATGATCTAGGAAATATCATTTTGTCTCATCTTAGCTTCTATGCAGATGGAAGTTTCTCTTGGTTTTAATAATACTTAATTATTCAAAACATTTCCTTTTAATTACGCAGTTGGTTTGTCGATACACATTCGATTTCAAATCAAGAAAGCATTCTTAAGCCGTTATACCTAACTTCCCATAAAGCTAGTATAACTCTTAAGTTTTCAAACACCAAGTATTACTTCTCCTTTCAAAATGATTCAAAAATCTTTTGAAATACTTCAAGTTCTTTCTTATCATATAACAAGCCGCTTATAGTTCAAATCGATTACCTTTTAAAAACCACATGTATTTTCTTACTAACATAAAGTCGTTATAACAACTTCCCATAAAGCCGTTATAACACTTTATGTTTTAAACCACTCAAACACATTTAGCACATGCGTCTCACCGCACTACATAGTTCACATATCATGCTAGAAGAGATAGGAAGAGGTTCACGCACTCGCGACGAGTATCGACTAATAGCAAAAGCGCTCCAAACAATCGGCTACTCCTTAAGCCAAGTGGATCATTCCACACGTAGCATTTCAACCTATAAGGCCACAAGCGCTTATTAACATCGTAGAACATTCTACGTAAAATTGGCAAGACCTCCCCATGCGGCGTAAATCTCCTCTCTAACTGGCGGCTACCAAGCCAACCAGGGGGGGGTTATACATCCAACCCTAACGGGTACAATTCTACACCACGGATTACTACACAAGTCTCATGTCTGGTCCTATGTAATTCTGATTCGCTTCTTCGAGCTTAAGTCAAGGACATTGCCACAAGCTATGTTGATTATATATATAGTATGCTTTAACTATATTTTCCTACAACATGTAATATCCAATTACAAAGGGGACAAGATAGTTACCTCGATAAGCCCATAATTATCCGAGTTTAATGTCGATCCTTAGCAAAGTTTTAGCTCAACTCCGGCGCTCAACCCATTCTAAACCACCTTAGAAGTTCTAACCAACTTCTACACAATACTCAACTGACTATGGAGATTTTCCTAGGGTTTCGGTTTGTGTGTGGGAAGTATAATAGTATTTCGGGCTTTTCAGATAGGTATAACCTTAGAATACAACAAGGTATCTGGCTAAGGTAATTTGGGCATTATAACAATACTTTTGAGTATTTCTACCAAGAGGGGTATTATATGAAAACAAACTAGGCAGTGGGTACCCCACGCCACACCACAAAGGAGGGGTGGCTACCTCGGCCTACCCCACTAGGGGAACTCGACGAGGGCCTCACGAAAAGGGGAGGGGAAGGCTCTCAAGACTTAGGCATTTTGGATGAAGAAGTCTTGACCTTAGAGGGTATTTATAGCCTGCCAAGGCCAACCAATGGCCAAGATCTAGCCAAGTGCTAGGCAAGTGTAGGGCCAAGATATGCCCAAGTGCCCCTAGTCCCTACTCCTTAAAACCCTCACAAATATCTACACAAATATCTACCCACAACTTGCCCACCAATCGGCCTAAGTCGCCCACTTGCTTTCAATGTGAGGTGACACATGCCACCCTCCCGTTGGTCCAAAATGTTTCGCTTCTGAAAAATCCGCAAAAATAAGAAAAGACATAGCCGAATTTTCCCTCGCAAGTTATGTAAACGTTTCGTCGAAACGACTTAACCGGTGTTGTGCACAAATGCCATTCGGCCAAGCCACTAGGCGGGGTGACACGTGTCACCCTCCTATTGGCCCAAAATAAAACATCTTCCAAAATATCCATAATGGCCAAAATCTCGAAAACAAAGTGGGCCCACAAAACAGTAAATTTCTCCCGTGGGCCCACGTGACCATTTTCAAAATAAAATTCCATAATTCTCTAATATTCCAGAAGTCCGAATACCAAACTGGGAATCCAATTCCCATTAACGAACCTTTTTCCTTCACAAAACCGAAACTTTTCCGTGGAAAAATCGCCTCTTTCTTCCTTTCCAATCTTTACACCGTATTCTCGTACGTACGTCCTCGCATACATACCCTAGAACTACGGGGTATAACATTCTCCCCTCCTTAGAAACATTCGTCCCGAATGTTCCTTCTAAGTCTCAAAACAAACGTGCGCCAATATAGTCTTCACTACTATACTTACGAGAACAATCCTGCCATACCTGGCCATGGAAACACCTGCGCAAAACTTACATCTAAGTCCACGAGGAAACACCTCTACATCACCACAAATACCTCTTCCCGGGGTCAAAATATACTTCCTTAGTCACTGATACCACTTTTGTCACTTAGTCGCGAGCCTTGCTCCGACGACCCAACAAATGGTACCGGGCTGCTTGCGATCCCGGAGGATCTCGTACACTCGAACTCTTACCACATTCTGATACGGCTTCAGTTTCCAAAACTCGGGGTTACTATCTCTAACGTGGTCATCATTAACTGGGAACACTCTGGATGGATCTCCGATACTTTCCCGATCATAACAATACGAAAGACCGGACGTCCTTCCTCCTAAGTCGGACGGCAAATGCTAACATATAGGCAACCTGGCCTATTCTTCACATGAACTCACAAAGGCCCAAAGTGACTCGGGCTAAGTTCCTTCTGTTTCCACAACTCGTCACACCCTGTCCGGGGTGGTACTTTCAAGAAGACCGACCGTCAACCTGAACTCTAAGCGTCGTCGCCGATTATCCGCACGATTCCTCTGAGCCGCGTAACTTCTTCTAGATGAGCTTTACCCTATCCACGATCTGCCGGAACAAGCTCGATCCAACTATCTCGCACCACGCCAACATCGAACCAATCGACCGTGACTTGCATTTCGCCCTACAAGGTGTCACAAGACGACATCCGAACACCGAAATGGTAGCTTAAACACTCCCAACCGAGACAACGATCCTCACAAATACCACGAAATCAAAACACCGCCCGAGGCGAATGCGATCTGGAGACTCACGAGTTCCTAGCCCCGCTCGTACAAACTCGAGAAGAAACAGCTGCACTGGCTCCACTGTCGTCATAAGGTGAAGGTAGGCACCGTGCAACCTCACAACCTTTTTAGATAACATCAACATCGCCAGGAGGAACGACTCGACCAAGAACACGATAGGTCGCTTGCCCCATCCCGACCCATCGTCGAACGCATCCACGAACTTGCACGCTAACTAAACATTGGCCTAACACCCTCATGACCCTAACACAAAGAGGGACCACCACAAACTGACCCAACCACCAAACCTACCGCGGGTTGACCCGCACGTAGCATCAACCATACCCGGCAAGGCTCGAAATACCATCTCCCAGTTGGAAAAATGTTACTAAACACGTTACCAAACCCTAGGGGACTTCTTAGCTCAACTACCCTCTTTCATTTCATACTACTTGTGGACTTATCCCAAACACAGCTCACGTGCACTATGCACTCCTATAAGGGTCAAACATAAACATACGTCTCTACCCGAGATGGCCTTACCTCTAAGGTCTTTGCGTATAAAGCTCTAAGGCTCACACTTTCTCTATCCTCCAAAATCTTACTCGGTTAACCCACCATGATTTCTAATCACAACTAACACACTGCTATCGTAACATAGCACTTAAGGTATACTCACCTTGAAAGTTACCGAAGGACTCACCGCTCGCCTCTTCTCGCCCTGGTTAACCCGTCGATCTCTACGTTTCGGCTGCTGCGCATAAGCCCGTACACAGGCCATGCTCAAGCCTAACTGAAGGATTACTCTTGCACAACCTTCTCTTAGGTAGTCATCAAGACTTGCGATACATCGGTATACTCTCTGTAGCCAAATCCATAGCTAGTAACAAGGTTGTCTCTTGCAATCTATATTCTCGGTTCGCCGTGGGCGAAGGTTCACATATCATGGCCGCAGTAGGAACTGCCGTCGCCATGCTTAAACTCTGCTGGGGCTAGTGACGTCGCAGAAATCCCCGAATGAAGCACTACCCTAGGTAATGATTTGGCCTGCCCTCGCCACCCTCTGAACTCTACTCGCCTCCGCCGGCCGCCTCGCCTCCGGGCGGGTTGCCTACGCGGAGGCATAACGATAAGGGAAATAATTTCGTCAGAGGGTCCAACTTACAACACAGCTCTAAGGCACGATCTCAGAGTGAGAAGAATAGAAACCAATCCTAAATATCCTATAGCCTCCTGATTATTGGTGTGGTGCACAACACCCCGATAATCAAGACTTCATCGATACGGTCTAGACACTTTCCGAGGATAACTGCTCGATACCACTTTTGTCACGACTCGGCGGGCGTGGCGGTGCCTTACCCGGCACCCTAGTGACACAACATCGAGTAATCACGAACATAAAACAACAACATGAGATAACGAAATATAAAACAATAATCAGAAAACTTGCACATCGGCATATATATAACCATCAACTCTTTTACAAATGAACATTTTAATCCTTTTTACCAACCCCGCCACAAGATTACTCTGCACCTCTAAGAATGATACGACAACCATGATGGCGGGACAGGGCCCCGCCAAACCCCTGAATGTAAACACTTACTACGACAGTGGACTATACCACTGATAAGCCTCCGGAGAAACGGAGCTTCCCAAACGCTGTGACCACGAGCTAGGATCAACGATCGATGTACCTCAACTGCGGCATGAACGGCCCGAGGTCGATCTAACAGTGCAATGTATGTGAAACAAACAAAATAAATAAATCAGTAAATGAAATCATAGTAGTCTATCTGAAGCGGAGACATGTATGATAACCAAACTACAATTCACCATAAATAAGCGATCGTGTCAAGTCGTGACTCACGCCTCAAAGTCATCACTCAATATAACTATGGGTCTCAAGCCCATAACATCAATCATGCGTGGAATACCTTCCTCACCGCCAGATATGATAGAAAAACACCACGGAATACACACGAACACGTGTCCCACTGTGTCCAACTAAAACCGTCTGAGGGTAAGTGCGAAGGCATAGCCGACTACTAACACCTACGCATCAACAAGGTCATGAATCAGATTATAAGATCTGCCTAGGCCGTCACATGATCAAAGCCGCCACTTGCCCGCAGCACCTAATGTCGCGTCTAGTCCTCGAACTTCCGCAGCTCGCGTAGGCCAATCTCATCGCCCGCATGAGGTATTCCCGCATCGAGGGTAGCTACTCCGGCGTCGCCCCGACTTTCGAGCCCGCATGGCCACAAGGACCGCATGCCCATAAAGGACGACACTAACTCGGAACTCTCGTAGCTCCGCATAGGCCCTCAGACCGCATGAGGTATTCTCGAATCATGGTCCTGCATCACCGAGTCTACCCGCGTGGAGGCGCTTAACCCTAATCACCTCAAGAGATGAATGCCACAATACTATCATAACGACCGATAGTTAGTAAGCACAATCAAGGAAACCCCTTTACACAAACATCACAAGATACTAACACACGTAGATCCTAACACGTTTACTTATCAAAGCAACAAGAAAGTATTACAAGGCTATCACAAACCAATACAATCAAGTTATTCACACAAGGTACTTTCTACTAACAAGTTCGTGCATCTATCCCCAAAGTACTTCACACATTAAATCTTAAAAAAGATCTGCTTCTTTCACATAAGTCACACAATACCCGTAGTATAAAATAGAGTGATCGTCCTTTTAAGAAAACTAAAACTCTTACCTTTGTAAAATCAAGTAACAACATTATTTTCCAAACGCCCCAGCTTGCCTAATTTCAAATGTTCACGTTTCTTATTTTAGAAAGGTTTCATTCATAGTCTTATTCATTTAAGAATATAATTCCCTTTTAAACAATCGAGAAACATAAGTCTTATGTGAGTAGGATATTCTTGTTTATAACAATCTTCTACAATGACCATGATCTAGGAAATATCATTTTGTCTCATCTTAGCTTCTATGCAGATGGAAGTTTCTACGGTTTTAATAATACTTAATTATTCAAAACATTTCCTTTTAACGCCGCAGTGGTTTGTCGATACACATTCGATTTCAAATCAAGAAAGCATTCTTAAGCCGTTATACCTAACTTCCCATAAAGCTAGTATAACTCTTAAGTTTTCAAACACCAAGTATTACTTCTCCTTTCAAAATGATTCAAAAATCTTTTGAAATACTTCAAGTTCTTTCTTATCATATAACAAGCCAGTTATAGTTCAAATCAGTTACCTTTTAAAAACCACATGTATTATCTTACTAACATAAAGTCATTATAACCAACTTCCCATAAAGCCGTTATAACACTTTATGTTTTAAACCACTCAAACACATTTAGCACGTGATGCCTCACCGCACTACATAGTTCACATATCACGCTAGAAGAGATAGGAAGAGGTTCACGCATCTCGCGACGCAGTATCGACTAATAGCAAAACGCTCCAAAACAATCGGCTACTCCTTAAGCCAAGTGGATCATTCCACACGTAGCAATTCAACATCTAAGGCCACAAGCGGCTTATTAACATCGTAGAACATTCTACGTAAAATTCGCAAAGACTCTCCCCGCAACAGCGTAAATCTCCTCCTCTAACTGGGCCACTAAGCCAACCAGGGGTTATACATCCAACCCTAACGGTACAATTCTACACCACTGGTACTACTACACAAGTCTACTGTAATACAGTCCTATGTAATTACAGTTCAGTTCTTCAGGCTTAAGTCCAAGGACATTGCCACAAGCTATGTTCAGTTATATATATAGTATGCTTTAACTATATTTTCCTACAACATGTAATATCCAATTACAAAAGGGGGACAAGATAGTTACCTCGATAAGCCCATAATTATCCGAGTTTAATGTCGATCCTTAGCACAGTGTTAGCTCCCACTCCGAGCGCTCCAACCCGCTATAAACCCCCCTTAGAAGTTCTAACCAACTTCTACACAATACTCCACCGGACTCTGGAGATGTTCCTGGGTTTTCGGTTATGTGACCGACTGGAAGTATAATAGTATTTCTGGCTTTTCAGATAGGTATAACCTTAGAATACAACAAGGTATACTGCTAAGGTAATTTGGGCATTATAACAATACTTTTGAGAGTATTTCTACCAAGAGTGGGTATTATATGAAAACAAACTAGGCTAGGGGTACCCACGGCCACACCACCCCGGCGGGGGGGTGGCGACCCCTCGGCCTCCCCCACTAGGGGGGACACTCTCGCCCAAGGGGGCCACACGAAAAGGGGAGGGGGAAGGCTCTCAAGACTTAGGCATTTTGGATGAAGAAGTCTTCAACCCAGAGGGTATTTATAAGACAAGCCAAGGCCAACCAACGGCCAAGATCTAGCCAAGTGTTAGGCAAGTGTAGGGCCAAGATATGCCCAAGTGCCCCTAGTCCCTACTCCAAAACCCTCACAAATATCTACACAAATATCTACCCACAACTTGCCCACCAATCGGCCCTAAGCGCCCCACTTGTTCCAATGCAGGTGACACGCCACCCTCCCGTTGGTCCAAAATGTTTCGCTTCTAAAAATCCGCAAAAATAAGAAAAGACATAGCCGGAATTTTCCTCGCAAGTTATGTAAAACGCTTCGTCGAAAACGACTCTAACAAGTGTTGTGCACAAATGCCATTCTGGCTAAGCCATTAGGCGGGTGACACGTGTCACCCTCCTATTGGCCCAAAATAAAACATCTTCCGAAAATATCCATAATGGCCAAAATCTCGAAAACAAAGTGGGCCCCACAAAACCGTAAATTTCTCCCGTGGGCCCCACGTGACCATTTTCGAAAATAAAATTCCATAATTCTCTAATATTCCAGGAAGTCCGAATACCAAATCTGGGAATCCAATTCCCATTAACGAACCTTTTTCCTTCACAAAAACCGGAAACTTTTCCGTGGAAAAATCGCCTCTTTCTTCCTTTCCAATCTTTCTGTCGTATTCTCGTACGTACGTCCTCGCATACATACCCTAGAACTACGGGGTATAACAGTAGTCGAGTGAAATACATTCCCGGATGAACCGGTAGTCGAGTGAAATACATTCCCGGATGAACCGGTAGTCGAGTGAAATACATTCATTGCACAACAAGTCTATCACACACAAACATAGGTAAGTTACACATAACTTAAAGTACTTTCATTTTATGACAAGGTCCGGGTTTTAACCCTAAAGTACTACGTACGTTAAATCCTTTTAAAAGATCCATTCCTTTTTCAAAAGTCACCCGATACCCGTAGTATAAGAATAGAGTGACCAATTGCTTAAGTAACCCAACGCACGTTCTTTTAAAGTCAAGTAACAACATTCCTTTTTCCTAAAGTTCCAGTTTGCCTAGTTTCAGTTACTCAAGTCCCATTTTTGAAAGATTTCATTGTTCATAGTCTTAATCCTTTAAAACATAATTCTCTTTTAAAGGATTTGAGAAACATATGTCTTATATGTGAGTAGGTTATTCTTGTTTATAATCAATCTTATTAAGCAGCCATGATCTAGGAAATGTAATATCATTTTGTCTCATCTTAGCTTCTATGCAGATGGAGGTTTCTACTGGTTTAAATATAATACTTCATTTATTCAATACATTTTCCTTTATTAACGCCGCAGTTGGTTTGTCGATACACATTCGATTTCCAATCAAGAAACATTATTCCTCTTTAAAAAAACCAAGTACTCATTACTCACGAATGAGGTTTCACACAAAACTCATATTAATTCATTCAAGTCAAGTCTCTTATCTTTTAAGATCAAGTCTCTTAACTTTTAAAAATCAATAAACCATTCATTTTACATTTTTAAGACGTTATACCTAACTTCCCATAAAGCTAGTATAACTCTTATGTTTTCAAAACCAAGTATTATTCTTCATTAAAAATGATTCAAAGATTCTTTGAAATACTTCAAGATTCTTTATTATTACACATCAAGTCGCTTATAAGTCAAATCGCTTACCTTTTAAAACCACAAAGCATTTTCTTACTTACATAAAGTCGTTATAACCAACTTCCCATAAAACCGTTATAACACTTTATGTTTCAAACCAATCAAATACGCTTAACACACGTACGCCTCACCGCACTACATAGTTATACACATATTATGCTAGAAAAGGTAGGAAGAGGTTCACATACCTCGCGACAGTATCGACTAATAGCAAAACGCCCAAGTACCTTCAAACCGTCATTACTCCTGCCAAGTAGATCACGCCACACGTAGTACTTCAACCTATAGAGGCCAAGGCGCCTATTAACATCCTAGATCTCAATGTAGAATATTCTATAGAAAATTCGCAGACTCTCCCCACAACAAATCTCCTCCTCTATCTGGCCGCTACCAAGCCAACCAGTGGGGTTATACGCCTAATCCGGACGTGCACAATTCTACCTCACGTAAAAGCTACACAAGTCTCATCAGATACACTATGTAATTACAGTTCAGCACTCTTCTTTCGAAAAGGTTTCTTATTATTCAGGCTTAAGTCCAAAGACATTGCCGATAACAACGTTCAGTTCTATATATAGTATACTTCAACTATATATTCTAACAACATGTAATTTCCAATTACAAATAGGGGGACAAGATAATTACCTCGATAAGCCCATAATTATCCAAGTATAAAGTCGATCCTGGGCAATGTTTAGCTCCAACTCCGTGCGCTCCAACCCGCTCCAAACCACCCTTAGAAGTTCTAACCAACTTCTACTTAATACTCCAACTAACTATGGAGATTTTCCTTAGGGTTTCGGTTTTGTGACTGAAGGGAAGTATAATAGTATTTACGGGCTTTTCGTATAAGTATAACCTTGGAATACTACAAGGTATAAGGGCCAAGGTATTTTGGGTATAGTAACAATACTTTTGAGAGTATTTTGTTATACCCCGTATTTCCAGAGTATGTACGTAAGGGAATACGTACAAAAAGTCTAGCCTTAAAGTTTAGGCAAAACGTTTTTTTTTGGCACAACTCACAAAACGAATAGTTTTCCGACGAAACGTTTCCACAGCTTTCGTAGGGTAAATTCCGGCTATGCCATTTCTAATTTTTGCGGATTTTTCCGAGAGACGAAACATTTTGGACCAACGGGAGGGCGACACTTGGCACCCTCCAATTGGTGGACTTCAAATCGTCCATTTGGACGAATTGGACTAGCAATGGCACATTTTTTGTGCCTTGTGCACAAGTCAAGGAGTTGGTAGGATATTTGTGTATAGTTAATCCTCACCCTACACTTGCCTTGCACTTGTCTTAATCTTGGCCATTGGTTGGCCACTTCTTGACCTATAAATACCCCCCTTAAGATGAAGAGTTCTTCATCCACAAAGTCCAAGTCTAAAAATCCTCTCCTCTCCCTTGAGCCATTTAGTCCAAAACCCGCCCCCCCCCCCCCCCCCCCTTTTGAGTAGTTGGCCGAGGCTTCCTCCCCCCTAGCCTAGCCAAAACCTACCCCCCCTCCCTTGATAGAAAAAGTTGCCTTCTTGTATTGTTATAATGCCCAAAATACCCTAGCCCAAATACCCTAGCCCAAATACCTTAGTACTTAGTAGAAGTTGTGAAGGACTTCTAAGGTTTCCTTGGAGCATACAACTTAGGAGCAAAACCTTGCTCAGGCGCGACTTTTTCTAGGATATTATTGGGCTTACCGAGGTAACTAATCCTAACCCTCTTTTGAATTAGAGAATACTTACTGTTGTAGTATTAGAATAAGTATTAAATACTTAGAAGAATATCACGTATAGAATTGAACTGCTACCACGTAGAAGGGTTTAAAGAAGAATAATCAAATCAGATTTACATAGACTGCTTTCACAAAGAGACTTATATAGCTCACCGCAGGAAGTACCCAACTTTCCATAGAATTGTGAACCCCTGCTTAGAATGACCTTCGAGTAGTCTTTGATAGATGTCGTGACTATTATAGTCGACTCTCTGCCGCACATATTCAACTCGCGGTGGTTTTCACTAGGTATGTGATTCTTCCTAAAGCATGATATTTTACAATATATAGTACGGTAGACGTACATGTGTTAACTAAAATATAACTACGGCAATGTCTTTGACTTATGCCTGAATAATACTTACTAAGAATGCCTCACGCTTAAGCCCGAATAACACTTACTGAATGCCTCACGCTTAAGCCCGAATAATAAAAATCAAAACATTTCATAAGAATACTGAATCATTTTTAACAGAAGAGAACTAACTGGTTTTTTAAAACAGAAGCTTAAGAGTTATACTAGCTTTATGGGAAGTTAAGTATAACCACTTAAGATTGATAAAAGAAACAAGTTTGCCTATGTGTTTATAACAGACTTATGTTGAATTGTGAAAAGAATAATAAGATGGTTTGATAAGTAGACATGATATGATGCTATGTGTGTTAGTATCTTGTAACGTTTGTATAAGAGAGTATCCTTGTTGTGCTTATGTTGTTTAAAGATAAGTTGTTATGTTAGTGTTGTCACGACCCGATTCCGGGCCCGTGACTGGTGCCTTACCCCGGGCACCCTAGTGATACAACATCAGAGTAATCAGCGGAACATAAAACAATACAAGACATATTATGAAATATGAAACAATAATCATGGAAAACTTGCCTTTCTAGCATATATATAAATAACAACTTTTTCCAACATGAATAGCTTTAATCCTTTTTACAAACCCCGCCCACAAAGATTTACGCACTTCTAAGAAATGATATTGACAAAAATGGCGGGATGGGCCCGCCATACCCTCGAATGTAAACACCTACAACAACAGGGACTATACCATCGATAAGCCTCCGAGAAACGGAGCTTTCCACGCCGAATCGTGACCCTAAGAGCGAGGATCAATGGCGGTGTACCTTTACTCGGCGATTAACGCAGCCTCCGGGCGAGGTCGATAACAGTACCAAGTATGTGGATCAAAATATCAGAAATGAAATCATAATAGTCTATAAAGCAGAGACATGTATGATAACCAAACTACGCTCACAATAAGTGCAAATATGTCAAGTCGTGACTCACGCCTCAAAGTCATCACTCAAATGTAACTATGGGTCTCACGCCCACAACATCAATCGTGCCCGTGGAATACCTTCCTCACCGGCAAAGATACAAGCACCAAGGAATACATGAACACCGTGTCCCACTGTGTCCTAATAAAACAATGCAGGTAAGTACGAAGGCATAGCCGACTACTAACACCCACGCATAACAAGGTCATAAATCGTGTCATGATAGCCGCCTGCATCATTACATGATAAAAGTCGTCACTCGCCCGCAGATCAAATGCTGCGTGTCTAGCCCTCGAACTCTCCGCACTCGCATAGGCCAACCTCATAGGCCCGCATGAGGTATAACCCCGCATCGAGGGTAGCTACTCCCCGGCATCGTCCTGGTCTCGCAGTCCGCATGGCCACAAAGACCGCATGACCATAAAGGCCGCACACTAACCTGGAACTCCGTAGTTCCGCATGGATCCCCTGGACCCGCATGAGGTATCCTCGAATCATGGTCCTGCATCACCGAAGTCTACCCGCGACGGAGGCGCTTAACCTCCGGACACAAGTCAAGGCGAGTGGTACAATACCAACATAACTACCGATAGTCAAACAACTTTAAGCGCAATGGCGGAAAACCCCTTTACACTAACATCACAAGATACTAACACACGTAGCATCCTAACATGTTTACTTCTCAAATCAGCAAGAAAGTATTACTGTGCTATCACAAACCAATACAATCAAGTTATTCACACAAGGTGCTTTCTCGACAAGTTCTGTATCTAACCCCAAAGTACTTCACACATTAAATCTTTAAAAGATCTGCTTCTTTCACATAAGTCACACAATACCCGTAGTATAAAATAGAGTGGTATCCTTTTAAGAAAACTAAAACTCTTACCTTTGTAAAATCAAGTAACAACATTATTTTCCAAACGTCCAAGTTTGCCTAATTTCAAATGTTCACGTTTCTTATTTTAGAAAGGTTTCGTGGTTCATAGCCTTATTCATTTAAGAATATAATTTCTTTTAAACAATCTGAGAAACATAAGTCTTATATGTGAGTAGGATATTCTTGTTTATAACAATCTTATTACAGCAACCATGATCTAGGAAATATCATTTTGTCTCATCTTAGCTTCTATGCAGATGGAAGTTGCTACTGGTTTTATTAATACTTAATTAATCAAAACATTTCCCTTTATTAACGCTGCTGTGGTTTGTCGATACATTCGATTTCAAATCAAGAAACATTCTTAAGCCGTTATACCTAACTTCCCATAAAGCTAGTATAACTCTTAAGTTTTCAAAAACCAAGTATTACTTCTTCTTTCAAAATGATTCAAAACTCTTTTGAAATACTTCAAGTTCTTTATTAACACATAACAAGCCAGTTATAGTTCAAATCAGTTACCTTTTAAAAACCACATGTATTTTCTTACCAACATAAAGCCGTTATAACCAACTTCCCATAAAGCCGTTATAACACTTTATGTTTTACACCAATCAAATACATTTAGTACGTGACGCGTCACCGCATTACATAGTTCACACATATCACGCCAGAAGAGATAGGAAGAGGTTCACATACCTCGCGACGAGTATCGACTAATAGCAAAACGCCCAAGTACTTCCAACCGCTACTCCTTAAGCCAGTAACGCCACACGTAGTACTTCACCTATAAGGCCACAAGGCGCTTTATTAACATCAAGATCTTATCGTAGAACATTCTACGTAAAATTCGGCAAGACCTCCCCAACAACAGAAATCTCCTCCTCTAACTGGCCGCTACCAAGCCAACCAGGGGTTATACATCTAACCCGAACGGTACAATTCTACTCCACAAGACAACTACACAAGTCTCATCTGATTACGCTTCGATTCTTCAGGCTTAAGTCAAAAGACATTGCCAACTAACCACGTTCAGTTCTATATATGGTATACTTTAACTATATATTCTAACATGTAATTTCCAATTACAATAGAGGGACAAGATATTTACCTCGATAAGCCCATAATTATCCAAGTATAAAGTCGATCCTGGGCAATCGTTTAGCTCCAACTCCGAGCGCTCCAACCCGCTCTAAACCACCCTTAGAAGTTCTAACCAACTTCTACACAATACTCCAACGGACTATGGAGATTTTCCTAGGGTTTCGGTTTTGTGGTGACGGAAGTATAATAGTATTTCTGGGCTTTTCAGATAGGTATAACCTTAGAATACAAAAAGGTATACGGCTAAGGTAATTTGGGCATTATAACAATACTTTAGAGAGTATTTCTACACCACAAAGGGGGGTATTATACGAAAGCAACTAGGCTAGGGGGGGGGGGTACACTCTCGGCTAGCACCCCTAGAGGGGGGGGGTGCTCTCGGCCACAAGGGGGAGGCCCTTGGCCGAACTCAACACAAGGGGAGGGAGAAGGAGAGCTTTCAAGACTTAGGCAAATTTATGGATGAAGAAGTTCATCAAAGGGAGGGGTATTTATACTACAAGCCAAGGCCAACCAATGGCCAAGATCTAGCCAAGTGCTACACAAGTGTAGGGCCAAGATATGCCCAAGTGCCCCCTAGTCCCTACTCCTTAAAACCCTCACAAATATCTACCAAAAATATCTACCACTTGACACCCCAAATCGCCCAGTCGCCCACCTTGCCCACCAACGAGAGGGTGCCAAGTCGCCTCTCGTTGGTCCAAAATGTTCCGCCTCTCGGAAAAATCCGCAAAATAAGAAAAGACATAGCCGAATTTTCCTCTCGCAAGTTATGTAAAACGTTTACAAAAACGACTCTAAGGGTTTGTGCACAAATGCCATTCGGCCAAGCCACTGGCGGGGTGACACGTGTCACCCTCCTATTGGCCCAAAATAAAACATCTTCCAAAATATCCACAATGGCCAAAATCTCAAAACAAAGTGGGCCCTACAAAATCAGAATTTCTCCCGTGGGCCCCACGTGACCATTTCCGAAATAAAATTCCATATTTTTCTAATATTCAGAAGTCGAATACCAAATCCGGGAATCCAATTCCCATTAACGAACCTTTTTCCTTCACAAAACCGAAACTTTTCCGTGGAAAAATCGCCTCTTTCTTCCTTTCCATCTTTCGTCGTATTCTCGCACGCACGCCCTCGCATACATACCTCGAACTACGGGTATAACATTCTTCCCTTAGAAACATTTGTCCCGAATGTTCCTTCTAAGTCTCAAACAACGTGCGCCAAGATAGTCTTCACTACTATACTTACGAAACAATCCGCCATACACCGCCACGTAAATACCGCGCAACATACTTATATCCAAGTCTACGAGGAAACACCTCTAACATCACCACAAATAATACCACCTTTGTCACTTTGTCGCGAGCCTTGCTCGACGACTCCAACAAATGGTACCGCCGCGCGATCACCGGTTGTCGTGACACCGAACCCCTTACCACATTTACATCGCTTTAGTTTCCAAAACTCGGTTACTATCTCTTTACGTGGGCATCATTAATCGGGAACATTCTCGATGGATCTTCGATACTTTCGAACATAACAATACGAAAGATCGACGCCCCGCCTCCTAAGTCGGACGGCAAAGCTAACATATGCAACCCGCCTATTCTTCACATGAACTCTTAAAGGCCCAAAGTAACTCGGGCTAAGTTCCTTCGCTTCAAAACTCGTCACACTGTCCGGGTGGTACTTTCAAGAAGACCGACCGTCAACTCAACTCTGGCGCCGTCGCCGATTATCCGCACGATTCCTCCGAGCCGCGTAACTTCTTCTAGACGAAGCTTTACCCATCCACGTCTGGAACAAGCTCGATCCAACTATCTCAACCTTGCCAACATCGAACCAATCGAGGCAACTTACACTTCTGCCCCCACAAGGCTTCGTAAGGCGACATCCGAACACTGAAATGGTAGCTTAAACGCTCCCTCCACAGGAGACAACAATCCTCACAACTACCCCTGAAATCCACACACTGGCCCGAGGGCGAATGCGATTCGAGACTCACCAGTCCTTAACCCGCTCGTAAAACTTCCGAAACAAAAACAGCCGTAACTGGCTCCATCTGCGCCATAAGGTGAAGGTAGGCACCCGTGCAGCCTTACACCCTTTCTGATAAATCAACACTGCCGAGTGAACGGTCCCGACCGAAGAACACGATGGGCTGCCCCCATCGACCGACCACTGGTCGAACGCATCCACGAACTCGTACGCTAGTTAACTAAACTCGAGCCTAACACCCTCGTGACCCTACCACAAGCGGGACCACCACAACTGCACCCCACCAAACATGCCGCTGGTTGACCGCAACGCGCCTCAACCCGACCCGGCAGCGCAAATACCATCTCCCGGGCGAACAATCTCACAAACCACGTTACGAAAACGTGGCGTTATTGTTACCTCCACTACCCTCTTTCCTTCCACACTACTCAGGGACTTATCCCACGAACATAGCTCACGTGCACTATGCACTCCTATAAGGGTCAAACATAATATACGCCTTTTACTCGAGACGGCTTTACCTCTAAGGTCTCTACGTATAACACTCTAAGGCTCACACCTTCTCTATCCCCAAAATCTTACTCTGCTAACCCACCATGATTTCTAATCACAACTAACACACGCTATCGTAACATAGCACTTAAGGTATACTCACCTTGAAAGTTACCAAGGACCTCACTGCTCGCCTTCTTCGTCCTTGGTTAACCCGCCGATCTCACGTTTTCGCTGTACATAAGCCCGCATACGTGCCATGCCAAGCCCAATCAAGAATTACTCTTGCACAACCTCTCTTAGGTAGTCATCAAGACTCGTGGTACATCGGTATAATCTCCGTAGCCAAATCCATAGCTAATGTGGTCGCCTCTTTGCAATCTATATTCACTGTTCGGCCGTGGGCGAAGGTTCAAATATCATGGACGCAGAGGAATCGCCGCCGCGTGCTAAACTCTGCTGGGGCAGTGACGTTGCGAAATCCCGAACGAAGCACTACCTAGGTAATGATTGGGCTCGTGCCTCGCAACCCTCGAACTCAACTCGCAGCCTCCCTGCCGCTTGCCCTCTGGGCGGGTTGCCCTACGCGAGGCATAACGATAAGGGAATGAATTTCGTCGGAGGTCCAACTTACAACACAAATCTAAGGCACGATCTCGTAGTGAGAAGAATAGAAACCAATCCTAAATATCCTATAGCCTCTCGATTATTGGTGTGGTGCACAACACACCGATAATCAAGACTTCATGATACGATCAGACACTTTCCGAGGATTAATCGCTCGATACCACTTTTGTCACGACGATTCGGGCGTGATCGTGCCTTACCCTGCACCCTAGTGATACAACATCGAGTAATCAATGAACATAAAACAATACAAGACATATTATGAAATATGAAACAATAATCATGAAAAACTTGCCTTTCGGCATATATATAAATAACAACTTTTTCCAATACGAACAGTTTAATCCTTTTTACAAACCCCGCCACAACAATTACTACGCACTCTAAGAAATGATACGACAAAAATGGCGGGACAGGGCCCGCCATACCTCGAATGTAAACACCTACAACAACAGGACTATACCAGATAAGCCTCCGAGAAACGAGCTTTCCCACGCCGAATGTGACCCAAGAGCGAGGATCGATCGCGGTGTACCTACCGCGAGGAGAGGTCGATAACAGTAAGTATGTGAAACTAAAAATCAGAATGAAATCATAATAGTCTATAAAGCAGAGACATGTATGATAACCAAACTACGCTTCACAATAAATGTGAATATGTCAAGTCGTGACTCACGCCTCAAAGTCATCACTCAAATGTAACTACGGGTCTCACGCCCACAACATCAATCGTGCGTGGAATACCTTCCTCACCGCCGGCAGATACAAGCACCAAGGAATACACATGAACACCGTGTCCCACGTGTCCTAATAAAACAAAGACAGTAGGCACGAAGGCATAGCCGACTACTAACACCAGCGTACAACAAGCGTCATAAATCGTGTCATGATATCTCGCTTGCACCGTCACATGATAAAGGCGGTCACTCGCCCGCAGATCAAATGTGCGTGTCTAGCCCGAACTCTCCGCGCCTCGCGTAGGCCAACCTCATAGGCCCGCATGAGGTATAACCCGCATCGAGGGTAGCTACTCCGGCGTCGCCCCGGTCTCGCACCGCATGGCCACAAAGACCGCATGACCATAAAGGCCGCACACTAACTCGAACTCCGTAGTTCGCACGGATCCCCGACCCGCACGTAGGTATCCTCGAATCACGGTCCTGCATCACCGAGTCTACCCGCGTCGAGGCGGCTTAACCTCCGACACAAGTCAAGGCGAGTGGTACAATACCAACATAACTGATAGTCAAACAACTTTAAGCGCAATGGAGGAAAACCCCTTTACACTAACATCACAAGATACTAACACACGTAGCATCCTAACATGTTTACTTCTCAAATCAGCAAGAAAGTATTACTGTGCTATCACAAACCAATACAATCAAGTTATTCACACAAGGTGCTTTACTAACAAGTTCGTATCTAACCCCAAAGTACTTCACACATTAAATCTTTAAAAGATCTGCTTCTTTCACATAAGTCACACAATACGTAGTATAAAATAGAGTGACTGGCATTTTAAGAAAACTAAAACTCTTACCTTTGTAAAATCAAGTAACAACATTATTTTCCAAACGCCCAAGTTTGCCTAATTTCAAATGTTCACGTTTCTTATTTTAGAAAGGTTTCGTGGTTCATAGCCTTATTCATTTAAGAATATAATTTCTTTTAAACAACTGAGAAACATAAGTCTTATATGTGAGTAGGATATTCTTGTTTATAACAATCTTATTACAAGAACCATGATCTAGAAATATCATTTTGTCTCATCTTAGCTTCTATGCAGATGGAAGTTGCTCGGTTTTATTAATACTTAATTAATCAAAACATTTCCTTATTAACGCTTGTGGTTTGTCGATACACATTCGATTTCAAATCAAGAAACATTCTTAAGCCGTTATACCTAACTTCCCATAAAGCTAGTATAACTCTTAAGTTTTCAAAACCAAGTATTACTTCTTCTTTCAAAATGATTCAAAACTCTTTTGAAATACTTCAAGTTCTTTATTAACACATAACAAGCCGCTTAAAGTTCAAATCGCTACCTTTTAAAAACCACATGTATTTTCTTACCAACATAAAGCCGTTATAACCAACTTCCCATAAAGCCGTTATAACACTTTATGTTTTACACCAATCAAATACATTTAGTACGACGCTCACCGTACTACATAGTTCACACATATCATGCTAGAAGAGATAGGAAGAGGTTCACATACCTCGCGACGAGTATCGACTAATAGCAAAACGCCCAAGTACTTCCAACCGTCACTACTCCTTAAGACAAGTAGAACGCGCCACACGTAGTACTTCAACCTATAAGGCCACAAGCGCTTTATTAACATCAAGATCTTATCGTAGAACATTCTACTGAAAATTCGGCACTCTCCCCAACAACGTAAATCTCCTCTCTAACTGGGCCGCTACCAAGCCAACCAGGGGGTTATACATCTAACCCGAACGGTACAATTCTACTCCACAAGACAACTACACAAGTCTCAGTAATACGTCTGATTGATTCGATTCTTCAGCTTAAGTCAAAAGACATTGCCAACTAACCACGCTCATTCTATATATAGTATACTTCAACTATATATTCTAACAACATGTAATTTCCAATTACAATAGAGGACAAGATATTTACCTCGATAAGCCCATAATTATCCAAGTATAAAGTCGATCCCGCAATCGCTTAGCTCCAACTCCGAGCGCTCAACCCGCCTAAACCACCCTTAGAAGTTCTAACCAACTTCTACACAATACTCAACGACTATGGAGATTTTCCTGGTTTCGGTTTTGTACTGACGGAAGTATAATAGTATTTCGGGCTTTTCGTATAGGTATAACCTTAGAATACAACAAGGTATACGGCTAAGGTAATTTGGGCATTATAACAATACTTTAGAGTATTTCTACACCAAAGGGGTATTATACGAAGCAACTAGGCAGTGGGTACACTCTCGGCTAGCACCCCTAGAGGGGTGCTCTCGGCCACATGAGGAGGCCCTGGCCGAACTCAACACAAGGGAGGGAGAAGGAGAGCTTTCAAGACTTAGGCAAATTTATGGACGAAGAAGTTCATCAAAGGGAGGGTATTTATACTACAAGCCAAGGCCAACCAATGGCCAAGATCTAGCCAAGTGCTACACAAGTGTAGGGCCAAGATATGCCCAAGTGCCCCTAGTCCCTACTCCTTAAAACCCTCACAAATATCTACCAAAAATATCTACCACTGACACCCCAAATCGCCCAAGTCACGCCCACTTGCCCACCAACGAGAGGGTGCCAAGTCGCCTCTCGTTGGTCCAAAATGTTCGCCTCTCGGAAAAATCCAAAAATAAGAAAAGACATAGCCGAATTTTCCTCTCGCAAGTTATGTAAAACGCTTCGTCAAAAACGACTCTAACCGGGTTTGTGCACAAATGCCATTCTACAAGCCACTAGGCGGGGTGACACGTGTCACCCTCCTATTGGCCCAAAATAAAACATCTTCAAAATATCCACAATGGCCAAAATCTCAAAACAAAGTGGGCCCTACAAAACAGAAATTTCTCCCGTGGGCCCACGTGACCATTTCCAAAATAAAATTCCATATTTTTCTAATATTACAGAAGTCCGAATACCAAATCTGGGAATCCAATTCCATTAACTAACCTTTTTCCTTCACAAAACCGAAACTTTTCCGTGGAAAAATCGCCTCTTTCTTCCTTTCCAATCTTTTCTGTATTCTCGCACGCACGCCCTCGCATACATACCTCGAAACTACGGAAAGTGTCTGCACCGTATCTAGAGTCTTGATTATCGTGTGTTGTGCACCACACCAATAATCGTGAGGCTATAGGATATTTAGGATTGGTTTCCATTTTTCTCATTCCGAGATCGTGCTTTAGAGTCGTGTTATAGTCGACCCCTCTAACGATTCCTTTCCGCTGATTATGCTCTCCACGTAAGGCAACCCGGCCCTGTAGGGGCAAGGCAACGAGGAGCTACTAGCATTACACCCAGTCACGAGGGCTCGTGCCCGGGCCATACCGCAGACGGCGAGTTCTATGACGCCACGCCCAAAGAGACCACAGCATCACACCTCCGTCCCACGGCTGGGCGGAGGAGTTAGGGTACGAGAGATGGCCCACTATTGGCTAAAGTTGTGGCCCGACGAGGAGAGATTGGATGCGGTTCAGCCCAGCCCGGCTCAGCCGCAATGCGTGGTACACCAGGCGAGATAGTTTGAGACTACGAGATTTCTTGAGTCAGAGCCCGCGTAGTTTTACGGGTCGAGGCCGAGGATGATCCGCAGGAGTTCATCCGCCACCACAGAGAATCATGAGGTGATCAAGGCCTCGGAGATGCAGTCCAGGACCTTTGGTTCACATCGGCCGCGTGATACCGCAATCGATTGGTTTGATTCACGGAGTTATCCGGGAGAGCACGTCCCGCCTACTGGGATGAGTTCTCGCAGGCTTTCTCACTCACTTCTTGCCTCCACAGATGGCGAGGGCGCGGCCGATAGATTTTTACCATCGAGGCGCAGAGGACGACCGTCGTGAGTACAATGTCGAGTTTGATTCATTGGCTCGATATGTCCCGCATTGGTAGCGCGATATGGAGGATAGGTGCACCGCCATGTCACCGCTGACGACTATATGGCGAGTCATGTGCGGGTGTTTCTCCACGGTATGGACATTACCCGCGCGTGCTCACGCCTCGATGCGAGGCGCGAAGGTCGGCAGTGGGCGAGACGGCGACCAGAAGAAGGCGGGGCGGGAGGGTCTTCGGTGGTTATCGTGGTGGCGGCCTCGCAGCGATCTAGATTCGCACCACGGCCGGCTCGAGCACTCCTGCACCGCCCTCAAGACCAAACGTAGTTTTCGAGGGCGCACTGTGGCCCTGGCGCCACACGTCGCAGTAGCGAGTGCGGCGACGGACCACCCGGTGTGGCCGACGCAGATCCATTACGGGAAGTGTGGTACTACTTTTGGAGCTTGTTACGCTTGTGGCCAGCGGGGTCACTTTGCGGGATCGGCCGGCGTGGCGCTAGTGGTAGGGCTCACCTTCAGTTCTCGCCGCTTCATCATCTCCTACTGAGCTACTCGCCCGGAGCGTGGTACTCTGGGTCGGCCAGGTCGCGGCAGGTCGTGGCTCGTCGATTCTAGCGGTCCTCGTAACCGCATTTATGCTTTGTCCAACCGACAGATCGTGAGGCCTCACGATGTCGCCACAGTACCTTATCGGTTCTCGGGTTTGATGTATGCTTTGATAGATCCGGTTCTACTGCTCTATATATCTCCCTTGTTGCTAGTAGGATAGGGATAGAGCCCGAGTCCATAGACCATTTCGAGGTAGCTACGCCAGCTGGGTGATTCGGTGGTAGCTCGGCGGGTATATAGAGCTTGTCTGTGACTATTTATCGCCGGACCCAGCCGACTTGATAGAGTTGGAGATGATTGACTTGACGTGATTATGGGGATGGATTCGCTAGCTTGCTACGCCAATGTAGACCGCAGAGAGAGTAGCAGTTCAGTTTCTAGGAGCCGGTTGTTGAGCGGGAGGAGCACGGTATCGCCGGTAGGTTTATTTCCTACCTCAAGGCTAGGAAGATGGCGCGGCGGGTATATCTACCATCTCGCTCGTGTTTGATCGAGGTCGCAGCAAGATTTTCGGCCCCGTGAGTCGAGAGTTCCCAGACGTGTTTCCGCGACCTCCCGTATCCTCCCGAGAGGAGATCGAGTTTGTATAGATGTGTTGCGGACACTCGGCCTATTTCCATTCCGCCATACAGAATGGCACCTGCCGAGTTGAGAGAGCTGAAGGACCAGCTGAGAGATTTGCTGGAGAAGGGTTTTATTAGACCTAGTGTTTCTCCCTGGGGGGCGCCGGTATTGTTCGTGAAAAAGAAGGATGGGCCGCTGCGCATGTGTGTTGACTACAGGTAGCTGAACAAGGTGACCATTAAGAATGCATACCCTTCCTGTGATTGATGATTTGTTCGACCGATTGCAGTGCGAGATGTTTCTCAAGATTGATCTGCGATCGCTATCATCAGTAGTCGAGAGGCGGATGTCCTAGATCGCATTCCGACGACGCATTATGAAGTTGGTCATGTCTTTTGGGTTGACCATTCTCGCAGTATTCATGGATTTGATGAACGAGTGTTCAAACCATTTTGGACACATTTGTGATAGTGTTCATCGATGATATCTTGGTTTATTCGCCGAGCAGGAGCATGCAGAGCATTTACGGCTGTCTTGGGATTCTCCAGACTGCAGCTGTTACGCCAAGTTTTCCAAATGTGAGTTTTGGCTGACTTCAATGGCGTTTCTTGGGCATATTGTGGGTGATGGCATTCGAGTTGATACGCCAAGATCGAGCGATCGTGACTTGGCCTGCACCTACTACTCCGGCAGAGGTTCGCATCGGGCCTCAGATATTATCCGGTTCAGTAGAAGTTTGCTTCTATCTCGCACCATTGACTAGGCCGACTCGTGGCGCCAAGTTTCGCGGACCGATGCTTGTGAGCGTGGTTTCCAATCTTTGAAAGAGATCGACGACCGCCTGTTCTTACTCTTCCGCAGGTCCGCATGGTTATGTCGTGTATCGACGCGCGTGCATCGTTGGGATGTGTGTTGACGCAAAGATGGCGTGGTTATTGCATATGCATCCCGATAGTCAAGAAACACGAGAGGAACTACCCACCCATGATTTGGAGTTGGCGGTGTGATTCACGCCAAGATCCGGAGGCACTATTTGTATGGGGTTCACGTGGATATTTTTCTGCACCACAAGACCTCCAAAGATATCTTCACCAGAGGAGCCGAACTTACGGCAGAGCGGTGGTTAGAGTTGCTTAAGGATTACGATGTTGATATCCTGTACCACGGGAAGGCCAATGTTGTGGCGCATGCCTTAGTCGTAGGTCGACGGGAGCCTATCGACGTGCGGATAGAGAGGAGGGACATGGTTCGTGATTTGCATCGCTTAGCGAGCCTCGTGTCCGCTTGATTGATTCGATAGCGGTGGGTTAGACTTCGTGAGGTTGCGAGTCTTCCATCGCCGGCGAGGCGAAGAGGGCAATGAGGATCCACTTTGATTCGATATCGCGATACAACTCTTCGCAGGGCAAGGGTCCTTTAGCACGACCTGTAGCACCCGGGTGCTAAGGTTTGAGGCGATTGTGTGTTCCGCATGTTTCGTGACTTCGGCGAGTTCTCGGGGAAGCACACAAGCATTACTCTATCCATCCGGTCGACCAAGATGTACCGACACCTTAGATCTGTATTGGTGGATGGCTTGAAGAGGACATTGCGAGTTCGTAGCTCAATGCCCGTGTTGTCGCAGTGAAGGTAGAGCACCGCAGGCCCGTGGTTTTGTACGCATTTATCGAGATCCGACCGGAAGTGGGAGGTAATCAACATGGACTTCATCACGGATTACCGCACTCGCAGGAGACATGATTCTATACGGGTTATCGCCGACAGTCGAAATCAGCCCACTTTCTTCCCGTCAGGACGACTTTTTCAACCGAGGATTATGCGCACTTTACATCCGAGATCGCCGATCGCATGGAGTCCCTACTTCCGATCATATCGCATGGAGCCCGGCTTTCTGGCTAACTTCTGAGGTCCTTCCAGGGTTTAGGGGACGCGGTGAGCACATCGCATTTCATCCACGCATGGACAGACAGACAGCGGCGCACTATCGCACTCTTGAGGATATGTCGAGCTGTGTTATTGACTTCTGGTAGTTGGGAGGATCATTTGCCTCTAGTTGAGTTCGCAGATAATAATAGCTACCACTCCAGTATTCGATGGCGCCTACGAGGCCTTGTATGGGAGTAAGTTCAGATAGCCTATAGGTTTGTTCGATGTGGTCTAGGTACAGCTTGTGGGAACAGATTTGGTACAGCATGCTGTGGATAAGGTTAAGCTTATCCGAGCGGCCATCGACAACTCGTAGTCGGCAAGTCGTGATGCAGATCATCGTCGCCGGCATCTTGAGTTCGAGGTTTATGATTGGGTTTTCCTAAAGGTGTCACCCATGAGGGTGTGATGAGATTCGAAGAAGGGAAACTCACCTAGGTACATCGGGCCGCTTCAGATTGTCCGCAGTGGTAGGCGTTGCTCTTAGCTGGATCTGCCGTCCGATCTGGAGGCGGTGCATCCGGTTTTTCACGATCTATCGCCGAGGAGATGTATCGGATCCATCTAGTGGTACACCCGATTGACGATGTCCAGTGACCGGAGGTTATCGTATGAGGAGATTCCCATAGCGATAGTCGATCGCCGTGTTAAGCGTCTGCGGACGGGCGTCGGCTTCCACAAAGTCTTGTGGCGGAACGAGCTCGGGAGGAGATGACGTGGGAAGCCGGGAGACATGAGGCGGAAGTATCCTCACCTATTCCCACCTCCGTAAATTCACTTTCCTACTTGTAAATTTTCGTTATCGCTTCGCCTAAGTGTTGCTCGTACGTGGTGTGGCATTTACAACTGCTTAAGTTATGAAGAATCTTATCGTTAATCGTCTTGGGAAGGAACATTCGGGACGAATGTTTCTAAGGAGGAGAATGTTATACCCGTATTTCGCAGTATGTACGTGCGGAATACGACAAAAAGTCTAGCCTTAAAGTTTAGGCAAAACGCTTTTTTGGGCACAACTCACAAAACGAATAGTTTTCCGACTAAAACGCTTCCACGCTTTCGTAGGTAAATTCCGGCTATGCCATTTCTAATTTTATGGATTTTTCCGAGAGGCGAAACATTTTGGACCAACGAGAGGCGACACTTGGCACCTCCAATTGGTGGATTTCAAATCGCCCATTTGGACGAATTGGACTAGAAATGGCACGTTTTTGTGCCTTGTGCACAAGTCGGGAGTTGGTAGATATTTGTGTATAGTTAATCCTCACCCTACACTTGCCTTGCACTTGTCTTAATCTTCGCCATTGGTTGGCCACTTCTTGACCTATAAATACCCCCAAGATGAAGAGTTCTTCATCCACAAAGTTATCTTCCAAGTCTAAAAATCCTCTCCTCTCCGAGCCATTTCGCCCAAACACCTCCCCCTTTTGAGTAGTTGGCAGGCTTCCTCCCCTAGCCTAGCCAAAACCTACCCCCTTGGTAGAAAAAGTTGCCTTCAGTATTGTTATAATGCCCAAAATACCTAGCCCAAATACCTTAGTACTTAGTAGAAGTTGTGAAGGACTTCTAAGGTTTCCTTGGAGCATATAACTTAGAGCAAAACCTCGCTCAGCGACTTTTCTAGGATATTATCGGGCTTACCGAGGTAACTAATCCTAACCCTCTTTGAATTAGAGAATACTTACTGTTGTAGTATTAGAATAAGTATTAAATACTTAGAAGAATATCACAGAATAGAATTGAACTGCTACTACGTAGAAGGGTTTAAAAGAAGAATAATCAAACTGCATTTACATAGGATCGCTTTCAAGAGACTTATATAGCTCACCGGTAGGAAGTCACGCCCAACTTTCCATAGAATTGTGAACCCCTGCTTAGAATGACCTTGAGTAGTCTTTGATAGATGTCCATGACTATTATAGGTGACTCTCTGCGGCACATATTCAACTTGGCAGTGGTTTTATTTGAGAAGGTATGTGATTCTTCCTAAAGCATGATATTTTACAATATATAGTACCAGAGGACGCATACGTGTTAACTAAAATATAACTACGCAATGTCTTTGACTTAAGCTGAATAATACTTACTGAATGCCTCGGCTTAAGCTCGAATAACACTTACTAATGCCTCACGGCTTAAGCCTGAATAATAAAAATCTGAAAACATTTCATAAGAATACTGAATCATTTTTAACAGAAGAGAACTAATTGGTTTTTAAAACAGAAGCTTAAGAGTTATACTAGCTTTATGGGAAGTTGAGTATAACCACTTAAGATTGATAAAAGAAACAAGTTTGCCTATGTGTTTATAACAGACTTATGTTGAATTGTGAAAAGAATAATAAGATGGTTTGATAAGTAGACATGATATGATGCTATGTGTGTTAGTATCTTGTAACGCTTGTATAAGAAGTATCCTTGTCAGGCTTATGTTGTTTAAAGATAAGTTGTTATGTTAGTGTACCATCACTCACCTCTTGAGATGATAGGGGTTAAGTCGCCTCCGATGCGGGTAGACTCAGTGGTGCAGGACCATGATTCGAGAATACCTCATGCGGGTCCAGGGCCTATGCGAGCTACGAGTTCGTGTTAGTACGCAGGGTTATGCCTCACGGCCCATGCGCGTGCGGACAACGAGTCCGGACGATGCCGAGGAGTAGGCTACCGATGCGGGGTTATACCTCATGCGGGCCCGTGAGTGGCCTATGCGGACTCGGGAGTCGATTAGGCTTGCAGAGCGATAATATACGGCGAGTGGCCCCGCTTCAATCCTTCGCAACCTAGAAAAGACCTATTACGCTTTACCTATCGTTGCTCTTGTTTGTGATGTGGTATGTGCGGCTCCTCGATTGCTTCATACATATTTGTAAACTGGTTTTTAAAAGTGTTATGATTTCATTTAAGTACTTTACGCTTCACATACTTAGTACTGTTGGCTTGACCTCCTTGAAGGCCATGCTCATGCCGCAGTAAGCGGCAGCAGTGCTAGATCCACATTCTTAGGATTCTACGTTGGTGTCGAGCTCCATCTTTTCCGAGGCTCTACTTTTAGGTATGATCTCCCTGTTGTAGATAGTTTTATGCGATAGGTATGGCGGCCCCTGTCCGCCATAGTTGTATATTTCCTGTAGAGTGCAGAGTCATGTTGTACAGTGTCGGATGTAACTGCTAAACCATGTTTATATATATATGCCGAAAGGCGATGTTTTTTTCACATAAACTGTGTCTTATTTTATAAACTGTTTCATGTCTTGCTTTATATTTCCGCTGATTACTCTGATGTATGACTACTTGGGTGCCCCGGTAAGGCACCAGTCACGGGCCCCGGAACGGGTCGTGACATATTTCTACCAAGAGAGGGGGGTATTATACGAGAACAACATCTCAAGAGGGGGAGGTGTGTACCGCTAGCTCCCCTGGGGGGATACTTTCGGCCAAGGGGGGAGGGCTCTCGGCCAAGGGGGCTCACAAAAGGGGGGGAAGGGGGAGGCTAGGACGAGAGCTCTTGCTAGAGGGGGGGAAGGATTTAACACTTAGAAAACATTTTTGCATTGAAGAAGTCTTCAAAGGGAGTGGTATTTATAGGTCAAGCAAAGGCCCAAACCAATGGCCAAGATCATGCCAAGTGCAAGGCAAGTGTAGGGTGTGGATTCATCCAAGTACACCTTATCCATCTACCACACCAACCAACACAAAATATCCTACCAACTCCCACTAGCCCAAATCGTCCAATCCGCCACTCTCTTCAACGAGGGTGACACGTGTCACCCTCGTTGGTCCAAAATGTTTGTCTCTCGGAAAAATCCGCAAAATAATAAATGACATAGCCGAATTTTCCTACGAAGTTATGGAAACGTTTACGTCGAAAAACGACTTAATCGGGTGTTGTCGCACAAATAAAAATCGCTAAGCCAACTTTAAAGTTCAACTTTTCTACGCACGTCCCCACGCCATACTGAAATATTTGTATAACATTCTCCCTCCTAGAAACATTCGTCCCGAATGTTCCTTCTAAGTCTCAAAACAACGCGGCGCCATGTATAGTCTTCACCACTATACTTACGAGAACAAACCGCCCACATAATGGCCACGGAACCAACTTGGCGAAAATACTTACCTCAAGTCCACGAGGAAACACCTCTAACATCACCACAAACACCTCTCTCCGGGTCTAAAATATACTTCCTTCGCACGCCTGCTTTTACAAAGAAATGATACCACTTTTGTCACTTTGCCGCGAGGTTCTAGTGTCACCCGCGACCTAACAAATGGTACCGGCCGTGCGATCCCCGAGGTGTCAGACACTCGAACTCTTACCACATTTCACGTCGCTTGATTCAAACTCGGGGTTACTCTCTCTAACGTGGTCATCATTATCTGGGAATACTCTGGATGGATCTCCGATACTTTCCTGATCCTAACAATACGAAAGACCGGACGTATTGCTTCCAAGTCGGACGGCAAAAGCTAACATATGGGCAACTGGCCTATTCTTCACATGAACTCAAAGGGCCCAAGTAACCGCTAAGTTCCTTCGTTTCAAACTCGCCACACCCTAAGGGGTGGTACTTTCAAGAAGACCGACCGCCGACACGAACTCCTGCCGTCGTTTCGATTATCCGCACGATTTCTCGAGCCGCCTAACCTCTTCTAGACAAGCTTTACCTATCCACCTGAACAAGCTCGAACCAACTATCTGAATCTTGCCAACATCGAACCAATCGGACGGCGACTTACACATCCGCCCTCTGAGGCTTTATAAGGCGACATCCAACACCGAAATGGTAGCTTAAACACTCCTCCACAGAGACAACAATCCCCACAACTACCGCTAAATCCACACAATCGCCCGGTGGCGAATGCGATCTGAGACTCACGAAGTTCTTAACCCGCTTGGTAAAACTTCCGAAACAAAACAGTAGTACCACGGGCTCCATCGTCATAAGGTGAAGGTAGGCACCCTGCAGCCTTACAACCTTTACGATAAATCAACACCGTAGAGTAAACGGTCTTTGCTGAAGACAAGACGGTGACCTCGCCCGACCTCCGTCGAACATCCACGAACTTCGTCGGTTAACTAAACTCGGGGCCTAACACCTCATAACAACCCAGCGGGACCACCACAAACTAACCCCACCACCATGCCATGCGGGTTGACTTTCGCCAGCGTGGCCTCAACCCGAATTCCTAAGAACGCCAAAACTCTAGCTCCCGAAGGAAAACTCTCACTAATCACGCATTTAAAACCTAAGCGGTCTTGTGCTCAACTACCTCTTTATTCCACACTACCGGGGACTTATCCCACAAACATAACTCCGTGCACTATGCACTCCTATAAAGTGGTCAAACATAAACAATACATCTTTTACTCGAGATGGCCTTACCTCTAAGGCCTCCACGTATAACAACTTCTAAGGCTACTTTTCTCTATCCCCCCAATCTTCCCTTACTAACCATGATTTCTAATCACAAATTACAAACTTCTATCGTAACATAAAGCACTTAAGATATACTCGTCTCATCATACGTACTAATCTAGAGGGTTAAGGATAAACTCAGATCTCTCGCTCCACTCCTTAAGTCGTTCCAATCAAACCCGCCTGTAGGGCGTAGCTAAGGAAGGTGACGACTACCCATCGATCTCGAAGGCTAAGTCCTCGCATGCGACACTCTTTCGACATCGGACCGGCGGTCGTGGGTAAAACAAGTACCAACTAAAAGACGACATTCTGACGACGCACGCCCTGTTAATGAGCCGAAGCCCAGAGTTCGACCAACTCCTGCATACCCGAACGTCTTGAAATCCGTGGAGGACCTCTGCGCCTCAGGTGGGTGTCACGTAATCTGTCTGCTGGTGAGGCGACACTCGAAAGTTACCAAAGGACCTAAGCTCGCCTTCTTAATTGTCCTTCGTTAACCCGTCGATCTCTCGTTCGCGGCCTCTCTGCGCATAAGCCCGTACACGTGGCGTGCTCAAACTACAGAAGAATTACTCTTGCACAACCCTCTGCTTAGGTATTCGTCAAGACTCGCGGTACATCGGTATGCTCTCGGTAGCCAAATCTATAGCTAATGTGGTCGCCCAACTGCGATCTATATTCTCTGTCACAGTGCGACAGGGCGAAGGTTCAAATGTCATGCGCGCGATGAGCTGCCGCCGCTGCTAAACTTCTGCTGGGCTAGTGACGTCTAACTGAGAACTCCCGAATGAAGCACTGCGGTGATGATTGGGCTGTGCCCTCGTAACCTCCGAACTCTACTCGCAGCTCTCGCCTGCCTAGCCTCACAGGCGGGTTGCCTACTGGAGGCATAACGGTAAGTGAAAGAAATACGTTAGAGGGTCCAACTTTCAACACAAAATGGCTCTAAGGCACGATCTCGAGTGAGAAGAATAGAAACCAATCCTAAATATCCTATAGCCTCACGATTATTGGTGTGGTGCGCACAACACACCGATAATCAAGACTCTTGGATCTGATGCAGCAGACACTTTCAGGATTAAGCGCTCACGATACCACTTTTTGTCACGACCGAACCGGGACGTGGTAGTGCCTTACCGGGCACCCTAGTGATACAACATCGAGTAATCAGCTTAACATAAAACACATACATGAAACCAATGTAAGAATAGTGAAATAAGAAGACGGTAACCAAAAAACTACTGTCGGTATATATAAATAACAATTTGAGCAGTTACATCCCTTTCTGCAACTCGCCAGCAACATTACTCTGCACCTCTACGAATGATATGATAACAGCGGAGACGGGGCCGTCATACCCCCGAATGTAAAGACCTGCAACAATGAGGACTATGCGAAGATAAGCCTCGGAGAAAGCGGAGCTTTCCCAAACGTTGACTGTGACCACTAAGAGCGGATCAACGGCGGTGTACCTTTACTGCAGCATGAGCGGCCCGAAGGAAGTCGCATAACAGTACCAATTGCAGTATGTCAGAAAAATCTGTAAATGAAATCATAATAGTCTATATAAAGCAGAGACATGTATGATAAGCAAACTACGATTACAACATAAGCGATCATGCAAGTATAGAAAGCGTGGGATACATTCCGGTTCATCCACGAACGGTAGTGAGTGAAATACATTCCGGATGAGCTGGCCGTGGTCGAGTGAAATACATTCCGGATGAGCCGGTAGTCCAGTGAAATACATTCCGGATGAGCCGTGGTCGAGTGAAATACATTCCCGGATGAGCCGTGATCGAGTGAAATACATTCGGATGACCGGTGAGTCGAGTGAAATACATTCGGATGAGCCGTGGTGAGTGAAATACATTCGGATGAGCCGGTAGTCGAGTGAAATACATTCGGATGAACCGGTGGTCGAGTGAAATACATTCCTTGCACAAGTCTATCGCACGCAAAACATAGGTAAGTCACACATAACTTAAGTACTTTCATTTTATGACAAGGTCGGGTTTTAACCAATGTACTACGTCGTTAAATCCTTTTAAAAGATCCATTCTTTTCAAAAGTCACCCGATACGTAGTATAAGAATAGAGTGACCAGCCGTTTAAGTAACTTGAACCACGTTCTTTTAAAGTCAAGTAACAACATTCGCTTTTCCTAAAGTTCCGGTTGCCTAGTTTCGATTACTCGAGTCCCGTTTTGAAAAGATTTCATTGTTCATAGTCTTAATCCTTTAAAACATAATTCTCTTTTAAAGGATTTGAGAAACATATGTCTTATATGTGAGTAGGTTATTCTTGTTTATAATCAATCTTATTAGCGACCATGATCTAGGAAATGTAATATCATTTTGTCTCATCTTAGCTACATGCGGATGGAGGTTTCTCTTGGTTTAAATATAATGCTTCATTTATTGATACATTTTCCTTTATTAACGCTGCGGTGGTTTGTCGATACGTTACGATTTCGAATCAGTAAAACATTATTCTTTTAAAAAAAACCAAGTACTCATTACTCACGAATGAGGTTTCACACAAAACTTCATATTAATTCATTCAAGTCAAGTCTCTTATCTTTTAAGATCAAGTCTCTTAACTTTTAAAAATCAATAAACCATTCATTTTACCATTCTTAAGACGTTATACCTAACTTCCATAAAGCTAGTATAACTCTTATGTTTTCAAAACCAAGTATTATTCTTGTTAAAAATGATTCACATTAACTTGAAATACTTGGTTCTTTATTATTACACGTCAAGTCGGTTATAAGTCAAATCGCTTACCTTTTAAAACCACAAAGCATTTTCTTACTTACATAAAGTGTTATAACTAACTTCCCATAAAGCCGTTATAACACTTTGTGTTTCAAACCAATCAAATATGTTTAGCATGTACGTCTACCGTGCACATAGTTATACACATATCATGCTAGAAAAAGGTAGGAAGAGGTTCACGTACCTCGCGGCAGTATCGCGACTAATAGCAAAGCAGCTCCCGAGTACCTCGAAAACCGCCGTCGGCTACTCCTTGCCAAGTAGATCACGCCTACGTGAGTACTTCACCCCCATAGAGCCACCTGGCGCCTATTAACATCCTAGATCTCGATGTAGCAATATTATTACATGAGAAAATTTGTGACACCTCCCACACCCCGCCCAGCGCAAAATCTCCTCCTCTCTCTATCAAGGTAGTACTACCCGGAAGCCAACCGTGTGTAGGGGTTAAATAATGCTGTCTAATCGGACGTGCACAATTCTACCTCCGCACGTAAAAGCTACACAAGTCTACCTTTTTATGTCTGAGTCTCAATAGTCTAATTACAAGTTCAAATTGACTCTTCTTTTCCGAAAAGGTTTCTTATTATTGAGCTTAAGTCGAAGACATTGTCGATAACAGCGTTGAGTTCTATATAGTATACTTCAACTATATATTCTAACAACATGTAATTTCCAATTACAAATGAGAGGACAAGATAATTACCTCGATAAGCCCATAATTATCCAAGTATAAAAAGAGTCGATCCTTTGAAGCGATGTTTAGCTCGACTCAGTGCGCTTTCTCCAACCCGCCTCTCCAACTACCGCCCTTAGAAGTTCTAACCAACTTCTACTTAATACTCCAACTAATCTATGGAGATTTTCCCTTGTGTGGGTTCGGTTTTGTAGATGAAGGGAAGTATAATAGTATTTCCAGGGCTTTTCAGTATAAGTATAACCTTGGAATGTACTATTAAGGTATAAGTACTACGAGTATTTTGGGTAGTAATACTTGATACTTTTGAGAGTATTTTACCAAGAGAGGGTATTATACACGAACAACATCTCAAGAGG